>JAIGNY010003708.1:515000-562500 GCA_020152595.1 Chiridota heheva | reverse complement strand
AGTATGTTTATGTTCAAAGTTATCATGAGTATTGTAATTCACACTGAAGAAGGACACAGGCGTGTCCGAAAATTTTGTGATTTTAAAATAAAGTTGATTCTATAGACATCATCATCTTCCTGTATTTTGTTTTTACTTTTATGGATCAACACGTGGATTTACTATTCAATTATGTTGAATGCACTATATATATATATATATATATATATATATATATATATATATATATATATATATATATATATATATATATATATATATATATATATATATATATATATATATATATATATATATATATATATATATATATATATATATATATATATATATATATATATATATATATATATATATATATATATATATATATATATATATATATATATATATATATATATATATATATATATATATATATATATATATATATATATATATATATATATATATATATATATATATATATATATATATATATATATATATATATATATATATATATATATATATATATATATATATATATATATATATATATATATATATATATATATATATATATATATATATATATATATATATATATATATATATATATATATATATATATAGCAGACTTCTGTCCAGTCAACGTACTTGCCAGGCAATGCTGTAGCCTTCAAGCAGTCAAGTATATCGACATAATACCATACAGAAATTGTAGAAAAGTGGTTACTATACAAAACAAATTATCAACATAGACACAGCAACACAATGGGCATCTAAATGAAAACAATCTTGAACGGGCATTCAAATATGATCAAGGCCGGTATAGAATGCGTGCCAGACTTGCATTGGGTCTGGCACGTAAAACAAATATATACAACAAACAATTGTTCTTATATGTATATTTACTATATATTACTGGCACCTTACTACTGTACTGTCAAGTCTCACAAAAATGTCACTTTTGCTACTTTTTCAGTTCAGATTGAAAGATCAAGGCTAGCTAATGTTGTTTTAAAATTTAAATAAACTTAGGCTATAAATAATAATTTACAACAAATTTAAAATTTAAAAGCATCAGAATGACCATTTCACAACTCATTTCGTTTTTTGGCCTAATTATTCACATACAATTTACTTATATATGAATTTGCATTTCTTTTCCCTGTCTAAGTGAATTTAGTATAATTCCAATCGTTGTTACAATACATTGAAAGGGATTAACAGGTGTCCTCAAAGCTTCCGAATTCTACCCCAAAACAGGTTGATTCAAGAGTATACTATAGGGTAGGCACTATTTTTTGTCTTTTTTATATGTATATTTGTTAGGCCTATGTCATTCAATTGCTGGCACTTTGTCTACTTTCTGATTTCATATAAAAGATCTATATGGGCAACGTTAGTTAGTAATTTTTTTAAATCTAAACAAAACTTTAAAAATAGTAAAAATAATATTTAAAAAATCATCCCATATGTCAAAGTATTCGGCTGAAAGTGGTTCTTTGACAACGCGTTGCCTTTTTAGGCCAAATAATTTATTTTCCCTTTTTTACGTGAATTTATCATTTTCGAGCCACTATGTTAATACTCGAATACTACCATGTAGGCAAAGGGAGGGTGGGGTGGAGGGGGTGGGAGACTAAGGTCAATCAAAAAGTAGTAATCGTTACATTGGATATATCAGATGATCAATCTGATAAACTCTAACACAACCATAATACCCCCTCCCCCCTTCCCTCCCCACGCACACACATACTGAGAAAGCTGGTAATGCGCCTGCTTTCGGGTCTGTTTCTCTAGCTCCGTCTCATGGTACTGACTATATTCTGTTATCTGGAGATAATTAAAAAATTGTGCAAAATTAACTGAAACTATGTCCTAATTTGTTATCTCCGCACCCCCATCATTTATATCCATTTACCAGCGAGAGGGGTGGGGTTGGGTGAGTGGTTGGAGGAGGGAGGGGGGGGAGGAGAAACTTAACTTTAAATAATTCTCTACTGGATATTCAAGCAATCCTTCAAGTTTAACTTAATTTTCTTACTTCCATTTTGAACTATTTTTACTAAAGATATGGAAGCTTTTTACAACACTATCGATACAATTTTTCCCTCCATTAATTGGTCAATTAATAATACAACAAACGAATTTATATTAACAGGATAGTGTTTAAAAAAATGAAAATGTTCTTGACAAAAATTTAAAGTAAAGGATAAGTTACCAGATGTTCTTCTAATTGGTAAAGCTGAATGATATTGTTATCAAAAATTAAAGTAGCATTGATTAAAATAAATAAGAAATGAATCGATATTATTGCTACATTTCATTAGAACATTGATGGTATACTAATAATTTGAAGGTTGTACGTATCGTAATATAATATATACATAAAGATCTGAACAAAACAAAAAAAACTCCTTTATAAAATTACAATATAATCAGGGGCGCAACAATAGGGTGGGTATCCCAGGGGCTCCGAGTAAAAATCGAGATTTGAGAGGCCCCGAGTAATGACACTGCAATATGAAGTTTGTTAAGCGGCCCGAACGCTAAATTTCCCACGGGCTCCCAGACCTCTAGTTGCGCCACTGGATATAATATATACCTCCACATAATGACAATTAAAAAAAGAACAGACTGACTGACAAGGAAAAAGTAATAGCACGGATAGAGAAGGGATAAAGATAAATATATAAAAGGGGCAAATCAAAAATTCCTTACTTTAAAAAACTACTTCCATAAATTTAACTGGTTATACTTATAATTTTTTCTGAAATAAAGACTCTATTTTTAAGTCACTTTGGAATTTATAATACAAGTTTGTTTTGTCAGACAGAATAACGTTAACTTTACAAGCAAATATTACATAATTTGCATGAAGAATGAAAAGTTGGTGGGATCCAAATAAGTTTCAAAATACGGCAACTTAAAGGAAAGGTATCATCCCATAAATAAATTCAGCAATGAACGCTGCCGTGCTGGTAATGTCACTTCCGGTTTTCAATTTGCCTTATTGTTTGCTAGAAATCTAAGAATTTATCGATAACATGCATGTAGGCCCATTTGTTCGGTCCGGCGGATGTGTGATCGATAACATCGCATATTTCTGGCAATCAATAGCAAAATTGACAATCGGAAGTGACGTAACCAATATGACGAAGTTGACTTCTGAATGGGAAAATACCTTTCCTTTAAGCTACAAAAAGGCCAAATGTATTTTAAGTTTAATTTTTTTTCAAAGTTTTAAAGCGATTGGCTTCTAGTCGGCTAGTTGTCTAGCGGGTCCAGGAACCTTTCTGTGACGGGTAAAATCAACTGAAAAGCTATAAAACGTATCATGATTTCAGGGGAACACAATGCAAAGTATCACGTGATCCAAACATCATATTTTTTTCTTTACTTTTTTTTTTTATTCTCTATCAAAGCCTTTGAGAGTCCAGAATCAACCACATAAGAAATTTTACAAAATAAGTCTTCAGAAATCCAAAAAAGAAGAAAAAAGCCAAATTATCAAAGTCAATTTTGCATAAAAGCCAGATTATCAAAGTCAATATTGCATAAAAGCCATATTATCAAAGTCAATATTGCATAAAAGCCATATTATCAAAGTCAATATTGCATAAAAGCCAAATTATCAAAGTCAATATTGCATAAAGCCAAATTATCAAAGTCAATATTGCATAAAAGCCAAATTATCAAAGTCAATATTGCATAAAAGCCAAATTATCAAAGTCAATATTGCATAAAAGCCAAATTATCAAAGTCAATATTGCATAAAAGCCAAATTATCAAAGTCAATATTGCATAAAAGCCAGATTATCAAAGTCAATTTTGCATAAAAGCCAAATTATCAAAGTCAATATTGCATGAAAGCCAAATTATCAAAGTCAATATTGCATAAAAGCCAAATTAACAAAGTCAATATTGCATAAAGGCCAAATTATATTTTTTTTGTGGCCAAACAAGTCTCAAAAAGTCACAAAAAGTCATTTTTTCAGAATAAGCCAAATGAGTCACGTTTTCCCATGTTGGCTTCTTAATAGTCATTATATCAACCCTGGTTGTGAGCACTTTTTGAATTCATCTTACAGGTATACTGTATTTTATGCCGTCAACATATAGCAATTCCTTGATCATCTGGCAATTTATAGGCTTTAGCAATGACCTTCTGTTTAGCTAGTTAAGTCAAGTGTTATAGGCTTTAATGTGTTTATAAGTTTGTAAAGAGAGCGTCGTTTATAGAAACAATAATCGTTAATCTTCCCCCTATCTCTGCGCTTTGTTTTTATCAATAAATATCAATTTACACCACGCGAGGAGCATCTTCGCGGCAAATTAGACATATGTTGTATATCCTGGATCTCAATCTGTTACTTTAAGGTGAGCGACATTAAACGTGATTCTGCGCCATTTCCTGATGATTTGACACTTTTAAGCAGGAACATCCTTATCTTGAATAAATCTGAATTCAGTCTACTACTTGTGATTTATAACCAAAGAGAGATATTTCGCTAAGCTTGACAGGCTTTCGAAACCAATTTTACTTGGTTAAAATACCTAATTTTACGTGGATATATTAACTATTTTAACACATGTTTCATAAATGAGATGGGCCTACATTTTCATTTCTCCGTTTTTGATTGGTTTTGAGCGTATATGTTGGACAGGTGTGCAGAAAAGGTTACCTTTCAGAGAATAAGAGAGATAATTACACTGACTATTTAATTCACAGTGGACACCTAAAACACTCTGCCTGAACAAGTAAAAGATACAGCATTTAAGACGCATCCCTGCGTATACCCCCACAATCATCTCCGAATGCAAGCTTCTTTCAAATGCTATTCTCCAATACAAATGCTATTCTCAATAGTAGGAAAGTAATACCCAATGATGGGAACACTGAGTACCACTTTAAAAAAGAAGGACAATACTGTATAATTCTGTGCATGTCCTTGGAAATTACGTTTTTTCGAACAAAAATATCATATTTTGTATCTAGTCCGGTTTAGAGTAAGGCCTATACATACAGACATACTAATCTGCCATTTACAACGTATGACGTATATTACAGTTAATATTGGGAAGCATTAATTCACAAAGATTCCATAGTTATTGAGAAATTGTACGCGACAGTACCAAAAGACCAAACAGCTTTTAATCCCCTGTGAATAGGAATTCTATTGCCATGCCATCAAATGCCGTTAAATAATAATTACAAAGATTTAATTTACAGTGGACACCCAAAACACTTTACCCGAACAATTGAAATGATACAGCGTTTAAGACGGAAAGTGAGAGATTTCTTCGAGCTCGGATAGCTTTCTCGGATTTCACCGCCAAAGAAGTGCCGAGATCAGTAGAATATACTAAAAGAACAGTCAGTGATCAAAGTTATCATTTTGACGCCTTATTGTCTAAGTAAATTTAACACTCAAACGTCATGCCGCTAAATGATTTTTTAATCATGATATCTCTTTTGTAAGTACATTTGGACAGTTATATAATGTTGTCTAGCTTTCGAAGTTATGAAATTATAACTATTCTTCCTTGGGCGATGAAGCCGTCTTAATTTGCTCATTCATACGTATTACTTTGTGTTACCTTTTATACTTCCAAATCCTTGTAGGCCTATGCATTAGTGTTACATAAAGCTATTTTTATCACAAAGAAAAATGCGGTATTTTTAATTTTAAGATATAATGATTTAATTGGTAAATAATACTGTCATGTTACCATGATGTTAGAGAAATCTGGAAATATAATCATAATCTAGGAAAAAGAAATGTATAAACTTGTTAAGTAACATTTGGACTGTTGGAGGGATGGAAGTTTGGAACTTCCATATCATACTTAGGGGTATACATGATATGATGCACTATTTCAATTGGTAAATCTTACTGTTCTGTAAGCCATTGTATTCAGATATTTGTGAAATCTGGAAATAGAATTATAATCTGGAAAAACGAAATTTTAAATTCGGAGAGATAAAAGTTTGGAGGCTTTCACGTCATACTTCATCAAATTGAGCATATGCAGTTCTTATTCACTTGGTCGGAAATGTGACCCGAGGTCATCAGACCGCATAGCAGCCGCGCGCATTCACCACGCATTGGAGTGAAAACAAAGCGATCAGCCGTGTTTGTTTACATGCCATACGTACTGCACACAGTAAGCGCATACGGACTTGCCCACGTGTATCGCGCAAAGGTTTGTTTTCACTCCAGAAAATGACGTCACCTCCCGGATGTGACGTGGCACCTACCAAGTGAATAAGGGCAACCTTCATTTTTAAAGATTTCAAAGATAAATTACTTTTCGGTATTCTAAAAAAAACCTTTAAAAGCTGATGCTGCTTATGTTCTACAAGTAGAGTGCTCAATGCTAATTTTACGAGTTAACATCTGTTTCAAATCTATGCACTTACAAAATCATTGTGTTGAAATCTCCAGACCAAAAGAAATAATTCGCCTTAGAAAATCATGGCATTTCAATTCTTTTTTTAATGATTTCGAATGGAATCTTTTCTATGAAGCTCCTGGCATTTTTTGTTTTATCATATTAAAAGTATTTACCCTTTTCTGTATTCTCAATGTTTGTAAACAATTTCTACTCAGCAAACGTTTATAGACAGCTGCCAGTGTAAAACGGGGAATATTTGGTAATGGCGCCCTCTATTACACAACAAAGCCTTAATTTCATGCTTGACAATCAAGGTGTATATATAAATATGATGATGAATCTCTATGTATATAATTACATGTGCTTTTTACACACACATTCATGCATGAATTATTGAAAATTGAATAATCTTTACTTTAAGAACTGGATTAATGTGAAGCATCAAACTCACATATTTGTTCATTACCATGGGAACAAAGGAACATGGTGACCTCTATAGTGCACTTATCAAACCATGAGCCGTTCTGGTTGCAGACGCCTTAACCGGTTAAGCAATTCAATACTAAATACGAGTTGTTAAGCTCTTTATCATTTTGCATCACAATTCACAGGCGTATCCGAAGTAAGTGAGTTAATGTTATACAACACATAACATTTCAAAGATTTAGCCAAAGCAAGCAAAATATATATGAACTCGTGACTCAAGTAAAATTTGGAGGATATAAGTTTTTAGATTTAACAGTTTAGTAATGATCTGTTTTGGCCAATCAAATTTCCATGATTTTGATATATGCTAAATTAATGACAAGGTAAGCCAATATGTTGAAGACATGTCCAAGCTCTTGTGATAATAAAAAGCTATTATGCTATAGAAACTCGGGAAAATTTATCAAATTTGCAGGAAAACCACAATTTTCAAGGTTTTCATTAAAAGTTCTAAGAATCTAGTGAATAATTTCTCTGGATACGAATGCTTTATCGGAAAATTTGATAATTGAAATATTTTGGACATATTATTATACTCGGTGACGATAAAGTAAAGAGGGGTGGGGAATTGTATGAAGTCGGGTTAACGTTACCCTACCCTCCGCTATGGAAATAAGAACACATGATGAGTACACTCTTAGAAAGGGGAAAAAAGGGTTCTAGAGAGACGAGAAGGTTAAAAATACGTGACAAGTTGGAACCTTTTTGTCTTAAGTAACTCTAAGAAATAATCCTTGAAGAACCCGAGAAGGTTCCAAATGCGTGACAAATTACAACCTTTTTCTAAGAGTGTAGTATTACAGATTCCGAGATATATACTTATAGTTCTTCATCATATGCATGCTGTTAGTCTCCTTCGTGGAATCGTGGTCTATTTTAATTGTTAAAGTAGCCTACTTCATAATTTTCTACGCATTATTTTTGTAATGAGCTGCAGCGAGTGTCGCAAGTGTCAAGGGCATTGTATTCAAGCATTGCTATTATGTACAATACAGTTAACCCATTTATGTTATGATAAGTTTGTACTAATGTATATATTATCATCATTATTCAATCTATCCTTTAAAACCTTATACTTAGAAGTCTAAAATTCCAAAATTAAGTTTGAGCATTTTTGTGGGAGTTCTAAAATAAGTTTTCTAACTTTGTTCTACCTTCTGTTAATGATTCACTTTTTTCTACCTTCGTTATGATTTTGTAAAATTTTGATTCAAATATGCAATGCTTTTGTATTTTAACTCTTTACTTTTTTATATTGCAGAATTTGGAAATAAACGGTAATAAAATGATATTCAAAAGATTGTCTATGTTATCAACAACATTTTGTCATATACATACATTTTATCAATACTTTTTCTCATTGAATTACCGTTTTTCAAACCATCCCTCGCAAGTTACTCAGCGTAGCATTTTACTAAACTTTACACGTTAATTCAGAAGCTGTGATTGACGTGAAAACTATTGACCAATTCCTGTTGTTTGTTAAACAACAGGAGCTGAGGTCTGTCACTTCCTCTTTCAGTTTTCGCTGTCATATTTTCACAAAATATTTACAAATTGTTTTTATTGTTAACCTTGAAATGGAACTCCATCTGCTCGAAAAGGGACAGAAATTTTGAAAATATAGTGATCGTATTTGGTGTTATGAAGTTTTGTTTACACTTAAGGAAATAACAGACCGCGAGCGCAAACATTTAAGGTTTCTTTGTTCATTTGTATTTTTGTATTTGTGTAATAACGAATTACAAAGCCATCTATATCCCGGAGTAAGGGTATGTGAACGTGCTGTGTAGCTATCAGGGTTAATAATCTAGTTTTCAATGTTTCCTCTGTGCCTCCTTCACTAGTGTTTTCCATAATGGGCGTTGATGATTGAAGGACAATTAAAAAATACGATCGTGATATACTGTTCCACGAAAAAATTAAACAAACGTTATTCTAAAACGAAGATGCCAACAGATATAAAAAATAGCAAAATCGGGCACAGCAAATGGTTTCATTAAAACAGTGATTACGTGTTATGGAAAGAACCCGGAGATATAATCTATATATCTGATCATTTTACGTTACAACTATCCTTATTGGTTTATATGAATCAAACTTAATTATGTGTCAAAATACTGAACGAATTTCGAGCTGGAGATGTATAGTTTAATCATAGTAACAACAGGCGCCCGAGACTCATGACGTCCAAATTAACAAGAAATCAAGGGATAGTAGACATTACAAAAGTCCAAAGCAAAGCAAACCTGTTTACTAGTTGGGAACTTATATGCAACCGGTCCACGCTCACGATCAGGAGACATCCTGATTGGCAGAAATAGACATGCGCAGTTACCATAACTTACTAATAAGTTCAGCCGTTAAATATTTTGTTGCTTTTTAAATTATTTTATTCTTAAATTTAATATAGCTTGCATAAAGTTGCAGCCTTGAAAGTTATATTGAAATTGATATTTTTGGAACTTAACATTCTTTCTTGTATAATTTGAACTTTGGCTGGTGAACTAAAATGTTAAAATCTGCTCGTCAGAGACTATTGAAATGAAATTTCAAAGATTACTTTAAATCTTCCCCGTGAAACTCAAATTTGCGCTGGTGAAAATGAGAAAATAATTTCATCGTTCTGTTGCACCAATAAAATAAGAATATTCCGCATGTAATTTTCTTACCTTTGGATCAAACCTGCTTTAGCGTTATGTATTTCTATCAGTCCTTAGAGAGATTTCAATTTGGAAAAATGACCAAAAATCTCCCGATTAAGAGATCTCCCGTTCGGAGCGTGAATCGTACTGTTATATGGACCTTAAAGAGCAAAACCCAGATTTATGATAGTAAATGTTCAAAATGTTAAAACTGAAAAATCAATCAAGACCTCATGGGGTTTTACAAAAGATTGTGCATAATCTTTTTCTTCGCATTATGAGGTGGTCATGAGCATATCTAAAACAGGATACTATATGATGATGAAGCTACCAGAAACATTACAACGTACTTTCTTTGCCGAAAATGTTTGTGATTTTAGCTTACCGTACATTTATTATTTAAACAAGTACTTCTTTAAATAATGCTTATCATGATTACTTTTCTGGAGGTTGTTATTATCTGCTTTAATCTAAAAGATAAATAAAGTAAGTTCTTTCCTGGGTATGCTAATTTCGCGGAAAAGTTTTCTGCTTTTGAAAATTTGGCTAAGTTCTCATGAATTACAATTTGTATTCGAAGAAACTTGTGAAAAAATATAAAATATTTTAGTTAAATGCGACAATATTTTCACTGTTTACACTATTGATAAAATATTCTTAAAACAGTATCACAACATGTTTGATGTGGTGTCGACCCTATTTGTATATATTTTTTATGCAATAATTTGAAACAAAGTTTAACGTTGTAAACTATTTACAGGGAAAATATTTTCTGTATGAAACCACATTTAATATAATAAATATTGGAATTAACATTGGAACATTGGAAGTAACAATGTTGATTAAAACATTCTTAAAACAATGTTACAACAGTATTTGTGGTATCGTAAAAGAAAAAGAAAATCTTTTTACTTCTCAAAAACAAATTTGACAAAGAATATGAAACAACAATTATCGTTGCAAAATATTTACAGTAAAAACTATTTTTAGTGTATTTACATGAAACCACAATTCAATGTAGTGAAATATTAGACGTAAAATGTTTTAATTTTTGTATGATATTTTTATGACGCGAACATTTAATACAATTAAAAAATTATGCACAAAGTGCCTAACGTGGCAGGTACCATTTTTATACTTTTTAATTTCGCCCTATTAGATGAATATGAACTAAAATAATCAAAGTATGATGAAAGCACTGGTCATGGGTTCGATTCATAGTTGTCATTTGTGTAATCAACTCTTCTTTTAGCATGGTAGGCCCGAATTTCAACCACTTAAGGCACAAACTTGTGATTTTTGTTTTAAATAAACAATATTGACTAATCAATGTTCCAACTTGATCTCCAATCCTTTGAAAAACTGTAGAATGATCGATTCGGATATGTGGGGTCGCTTTGTTGAATTTTAGGTAAAAGTATATCACTGTGTTGGTCAATTCGAATTTTCCGCGACTGACCCGAATTTCAAACTCTGTGTGTTAAACATGCCTAAATACCCAGCAGGTGTATTCTTAACTGCACAATCAACTTATGAAGCATCTAATTGGTGAAAATGAAGTTCAATTAAACATTGGTAATGGCAACAAATTGTTCCAACTTTGCTAAGGTGGGTAACATAAAGGGTGGTTGAATTTAGAGGTGGTTGAAATTCGGGTCACTCATTATACATCATTTAACTTTGTGTTAACAAGAAAGTTATTACAATTTAGCAATAAAATTTAAAGTTTCTGGTCAAAACATTGCCTCAAATCATGACAAGACAATCAGTAGTTGGTTGGGGATGCCAGACACCACTGGGGCTAATATCTTCCCACTTCACGTTTGTGACTCCCAGGTACAGTGCACCTCAAAATGTCTCATTATATTCATTTACTCATCATAATGGTCCACCCATTATCACACACACAATCACACACACTTGTAGCAGGGAAGTGCCATTTAGATCATACAGTGTATTACATTTACCCGTGTAGGCCTATGTATGAATCACATTATGAAATATTCCTATCGTTTCGCCACAGAGGCTTTTTCCCGAAAAATCCACCATAACGCATCAAAAACTTGCTCAGATCCTTAATTTCAGGTAAGTAAAGATCATTTTCGCAATTTTTTAATGCAAAACGAATTTGCGTAAAAATGTTATATACACAACGACGTCAATTCATTTCTTAGTTTTAGATCCATTTTAAGGACTTATAGGTATTTTTGATGTCACGCCTTGCAGTCATACTTGATATTATTGTAATATAAAAAATATATTATCAAACTCAGAAAAACTAAGATTTTACGTTCTATGTTGTTCGTGTATACATTACAGAGTATATGATTTGTTAGAAATTTGACAAGTAAACAATGATAACTAACCATACCACTGAGAGTAATAAATACATAGAAATAATCTTCGTGAATATATCTCAGAATTTGTGCATTTTGTGTTCTGAAAAATACATTTGATTAATGTAAGAGAAAACCTTTAAATGAAAAAGTAGAGACAATGAATATACAAATATTGTTATTGATAATCATCGATTGAAGGTTGATCGTTGGACGTAATAATCGGAATCAGGGGAACTACTTCTATTGCGTAGGACTATTGAAAAAAAGTTTTGCAAGAAAAAATCATCTTCCGGTCAGATCTGACAACTAAGCGTCTTTAAACAAGTTCGAAGCCATCAAAAACCAGACCATGAAAGTTCATACGTAGCCTTACTATACAGCTATAGTTTTATGGTGCAAGTGGATGAGATCAGGAAGTTGTCATTTTAAATGGCAAATCCCTGATGAGATTCAGTGACTTTCTCTGAAGGTCTACCAGTTCACAATGCGGGCACTCATTTAACAGCCGAGTGTCTTGCTCAAGACCAAAGATATACGAACACATCTTGTGTGCTTGTTAAGACACAACGCAGTACTCATGTCGGGAAACAAGTTTAGTACCTACGTACTAGTTCAAACTACTGCGCTTCATTATATAATACATTCAACATGTTCAATATATTTTGCTTTTGCAAATTTGTTTAAAGAGTGAATAATTGCTTCCCCGCATGCGCACTGTCAATGACGCTAACCATTGTAACCTACTAACCCATCCGCCGAACATATCTAAACACACACCAAACACTCAAGGCAAACTTTATAGGTTGACAATTTAGAATTTGACAAGGCATATATTAACATTTTGTTCAGACTAAAAATGACTAAACAGGTCACCAACATCATACAGCTGAAACAAAGCAAAGGGCGTAGAAGCCCTTTGAACAAAGTCAGTTTTATTTCAACATTGCCTAATTTGCTAGCCAAAATACTTGCACTATGATCTTTTCTGCAAAATTACCAAATGCAATAGTTTGACCAAGGAGGTACCACGGTACCTGTTTGGTTTGACTTTCTTCTCAATATTCCTAAAGCCTTTGGCAATTCTTTTTACTTTTCCTCTCAATTACCAATTCACTCTGAGATCTCATTGTTATGTGACCACGGAAGGTTAGTCAAGAACCATAGTACAGTACAGTAATGACCTTCATTCTCAAACTTGTATTGTGCAAGAGAGGTGCAGAATGTATTCCCATCGGCAGGTTGGCACAAGGCTCAGAAAATTACAGATCAAAACGTTTTGACAAAAAGAAGATTGATTGACGAAATGCACTACATGTTATATAAAACAGTGTTTGCTAACATGACCAAAGGTTGCACAAAATAAGAGAAGATCGATTACAACCTCTCTGACTCTTTCAAAATATGAAAGGAAGATACACAAAAGTCAAAACGCCCCTCAGGAAAATCTCACAGGAAAGGTGGTGAAAGTAACACCTTCTGTGTAAGGGCAAACGCCCTTTCAAACAAAGGGAACAATAACTTTGACATGATATACCTTTCGCTAAATTGTGATCGATGGTTTTCTTTTATCAAAGAGAAAAATGCTGACGGCTTTCTTTATTATAGAAAAGTGCTCCAGTGTCAGTCAAATCTGAATTGTTGTAATTTGTTTGTACAAGTTATTGTTATAATGGACAAATGTTCAAGTCAAGAATCATGGCATTTAGGTAAAGAGAACTAGAACCCGAGGTTTTATATTCGAACAAACCAAAGAACGTCTTCAGCTGGTTTCTTTGAAGATAAACCAGTTTTCGTTTTTGTATTACTGTAAACATCGCAGTTTGTTTTTGGCGGGAGATATTAAGAAGCATTAGCTAATATGCTTCGAAAAATACTGAATCTAATAATATTCTTTTTGAATCGGTTAAACATTGAAAGCTTCAACTGTTCGTACCACTGTAAGTTGTGATGCGTGAGGCTAGCTGACTAGGCAGCTCGGGTGTACTTCTTTTTAATGAAACTCTCTTTTTAAATGCCTATCATAATTCTTTGAAAGGTTGCAGTAAATACTGACTAAAAGGATGTTTACTGTATCTCTATCAAATTCTAGCAAGAGTGAAGTTCCTGATCATTTTCAGTGACGAGATTTAGGAAAGAATTTACAATAATTACATACATACTTTGAGACCTTCCTCAGTCCTACATCATGAATTTAAAAAAAAAAAAAAAAAAAAAAAAATTATGAAGAAATAAAATATCTAAATATTGATTAGCCATAACTATAAATGCTTTTTCCGTCCATATACCTTTAAAGAAATAAATATGAAGAAGGAAATGCCATAAAGTGTATGCTTAGATAAAAATAAAAAAAACACCGTGATACCGTTTACCAGTACATGCGAATGTAAGGATGAAGGATTGTAGAAAGCCTAAACCAATAGATTTCATTATGATCTTTTAAATTTATGAATAAAAGCAAAGCTTTTTAGTTTCTTAAAAAAAATGATAGGATCTAATTGTAAGGAAGTTAATGGATTGTCTGGTAGTTTTGACATGTTTGAGCACATTCGCGTTATTACTGAGTAGTATTCAGCACAACAGTTATCTACTTATTATTTTAAAAAAATCACAAATGTCGAAAAATTTTACATGACCACGATTGCGCAATAAATTGTTAATAAGTTATCATTTAATACATTTCATCACAGGCTGACAGGTATACTTTATACGAGAATACCATAAAGAAGTGGTATTTTTTTGTAAAAGTTTGCCATTAGCGTTTCATAAGATACAAGTAAAGTATATAAGTACAAATTCTGAGATTATGGAACAATGATGGATTTGCAAATCTTAAGACACCTTTACTCTGTAAGTTGTTTTTCAAAATTTGAACTATTCTACCCCTCATTCGTTCTCAAAGAGAGGAAGAAGTTCTCTTCTACTTAATGCAACCTTGATATAAATTTCCTGCTATTACTTGAGAAACAAATTATTTAAACAATGTCTCATTAGATTTGTAAATCATCTTTACCTTATTTGTACTGACCAAAATGTTTTTTCGTACAAATTCAATAATAAACTAGACAGGCTGATGATAACAGGTATTCTTATTTGCAGATCGTAATCTACGTAACAACTAACTTTGATGTATAATACACTCTATATCTGTCAAATTTCAGAAGGTAATTAATTTAACAATTTCATTAAAGATCAGTTTTGCAAGGAAAATTGCCAAGTCGTATGTTATTTGATCAGCTTTCTGATCTTCCTTGCGTAAGAAGGAAACAATAGACATTCTATTCAAATAATATTTTTCAACAATGGCTCAGTTTTTGTTGAAGAAATACCAACAAAGAATGTCCTCAGCAAGATCGTATGTACGAGAGGATAATTAACAAAGAAAAACAGTTTTTTTGCTAGTCTATTTTGACAGGTGATCAAAAAGTTTCTATGCAAATGTCAAAAGTGACAATAGACGTATACAACTACAGCTGTTTCGGCGGCGTCCTTCAGCCGTTTGTCTATATCACCAAGGATGTACAAACACATCCTTGGTATCAATAATATTCTACAAACTTCGCATGCTCAAGATACCTGGAACTCAGACAAAGGTATTCTCTTATAGGCTTCAAAAGTTGAAATGAATTTTATTTTTCCAATCTTTTAATGAAGCATTTGGCAATCAGTAAGCGTACGAATTGAGGGAACCCCAACTAAAAAAAAAAACATTCAATGAAAATTGCTCATTTAGAATATTTTTTGGCAGTTTGCAATGTTTGTTGTTATTTACAAAAACGTTTTGTATTTGTTTCAAGATTTTGGGATAGGTATGATTATATATATGATATATATATATATATATATATATATATATATATATATATATATATATATATATATATATATATATATATATATATATATATATATATATATATATATATATATATATATATATATATATATATATATATATATATATATATATATATATATATATATATATATATATATATATATATATATATATATATATATATATATATATATATATATATATATATATATATATATATATATATATATAAATATATATATATATATATATATATAATATATATATATATATATATATATATATATATATATATATATATATATATATATATATATATATATATATATATATATATATATATATATATATATATATATATATATATATATATATATATATATATATATATATATCATCAGTCGTCTTCCTCATCACCCAGTCTACCACCATCAGAAAAAAGTAACCCTGGCATTACACCACCTTGCTTTACACCACTTTTGACTTGAACCATTCAGATTCCACACCACCATTTATAGCTGCACGTTCACTGTCTTCATATAACGTTTCAATCAAACATATCATCTTGTGTGGAATACCATAGGCTGCCATTATTTTCCAGAGGCTTTCTCTGTGCACTGAGTCAAATGCCTCCTCGAAGTCAACAAAGGCGATGTATATGGTTGAGGCTGCCATTCTGCCACCTGCCACCTGAATGTTGCGCAGGATAAGAATTTGCTCGGTGGTACTCCCTCTTCTTCTATATACAGCCTGTTCATCTCTCATTTTACTGTCAGCACTGTTTCTAATTCTGTCGATTAAAACTCTTCCAAATTCTTTGCTTGGTATGGATGTTAAGGTTATTCCGCGCCAGTTATCGCATACAGTAGTATTGCCTTTCTTAGGTATTTTTGTTATCAGTCCTTGCTTTCATGAATTTGGTATAACTTTCTTTTCCCATACAATTCTGAACAGCTCTTTAAGTTGGTAAAATAACTATCAATAAATCTTTTACCTTATCACAAGTAGTGTATCTTTTTACCGTTTTACCAAACCCTTCTCATGATTTCATCAAGGCTTTTATTCGATTTTGAGAACAAGGTCTTTTTTTATGTTTTTAACCTGGTTTTAAAACTATAGGTGGACACCCAGTTAGTGTGAAGCAAAATCTTTACTACGTGTTTGCTGAAGGTCACGAACAGACAACATTGATGTGGCTAAACCTGTCATCTTTGACATTTATGGATCATTCCTTAGCTCGTAATCATGTTTTTTGTGTTTTTCTTACAATTTTGTCGTAACTTTTTGCTTAACCAGAATGACTAGTATTACCAACCCGTTTTATACATTTGGAGGTGAAATGGCAGTCAGGCGTGAATAGTTTGATAAATATAATAGCCGGCAGAATGAAATATAGACATGACCCATGGTCTTGGTCAACGATTTGCGATTAATGGATACTTAAGAAGCTGAATCATAGCAATCGTATGTGTGTTAGAGGACGATAGAAGAAATTAAATGAAAAAAAAACTCGGGGAAATATTGAAGAACTATTTTGTTGTTGTTATTACTAGTGTTTTTGACACACTGGCAGGACTGGTGAAAACTTTAAATTTAAATTTAAAATTTAATGTAAACTCCTAAACGGAATAAGAAATCCACACGGTTTTTCAGCAATTTGTATTACTTAATTATAGTCTTCCATAGCGGCGGAGCCTGGAGGAGGAGACGTTCTCAAAAGTTTAAAAAGTGCCCTTTTCAGAGAGGAAAAGTGCCCTTTTTCTGAGAGAAAAATGACCTTTCAAAGAGGACAAGTGCCTTAAGAAACATGCCCTTTCAAACATTGAAAACCTTTTTTCTTCATATATATCTGATTTTGAATTAAAGAAATTAACACAAATATTGCCCGTAAAAGACTAGAAATGTGAAATTTCACTATTCTGAATTCTCCCTAGCACAAGCTGGGGCTTAACAGTTCTATAGATATTGAACAATATTGGACTTTTTCATACTTAAAAAGCCACCGCCTCTTCCTACCTTTGTTTTCTCAGCTTATGATTTGTACAAACTCTTTTAGATAGGGCCTTTTTAGAGTATGGAAGCCACCCAAAATTGCATTAGTGGTGCATCTTTGAAATGGGCCATGCAGGACAAAACCTATAATTTGGACCCGGGCTATTGCAAAGTTTAAAATGTACCCCTTTTACAGACTGACAAAGATCTTTTTTTTACATATTTAGAAAAAGTGTTATTTAAAATATATTTACGTCCCCTTATCTGCTTATTATACAGTTATAAATGATCTTTTTATTGACACTTTTAAGAAAGTAACACAAACATCACGCAAAATTTCGCCAGCGGAGCGCCTTTAATTTGAGTTCTAGAAAGAAAAAAACAAAACATACAATGGTCTTGCCACTGATTCGCTGATTAATTTGGACCATCTGGTATAATCTATATTAAAAGTAGTTACATATGTTATTCTCATCAGCAAAAAATGATGGCCTCCATAAGGACCCTTGCTTTTCACATTATTTTAGACATTAGGTATTCCGATTTATGAACCATACAATGGCTAATCATGATCTATAAGTCTAAATCCCTCCGATTTCAAGACCTATGACCCATACATTTTCCAATTCAGCAATTATTGTTGTAGATTTCAATAAAATTGTTAAATTTTACCGGATTTTGGACCAAAATATCTTGAATTGTTGAAGCTGTAAATAAAATCGAAAAAGGGAAAATGGGTCACCAGTAAAGTTCGAACCTATAAAGGTTGATAAAGTTCCCGAGGGCTGAGGGTGGGGGAGGGGGGTGGGTGGAGAGGGGGGGCGGTGACCGTATTTATACGGACCATATAAAGCTATCTTGCTGTGCTACATGCTAGGAAATACGATACTTGGAAAGTGCCCCTTAGATCCTGTGCCCCCGCCCCCACTTTCAAACATCTTCCGCCGCCTCTGTAGTCCTCTATCATTTACATGAAAATAATATCCAAAACATATTTCTTGTGGATTTGAAGAATATGGGCAGTACCGCAGCATTCTGAAAGTTATGAACTAATCATCATGCAAGGGCGATGCAAAGTTGTCAATGTTACGAAAGGATGTTAACAGACTTTCGATGCTCCAAAGACTGTTTGTCTGTTTGTATTTCGAACTCTTCGCATAGTCCCCGGGTATAATATATAATCTTTTAACTCACATATGATGTCGTAACGAGTTGTAAGTTGTATTTGGCCGAGGAAGTCTCTCAAAGACTAATGCCCGGTAAATACTTTAGCATAACCTACGATGCGATAAGGGCAACTCATTATCATTACTTATCATTTCATTTCATGGTTACAGTGTTCCGCCAGTGCACCACGATTAGTTATCAAAGGCCGTGGACATTGACTTGGTTGTCGATCTTATATATGTCCGTACGTCGTACTTGTGTTCTCGTCCAGGCATTAGTCTCTGAGAGACTTCCTCGGATCATAAATTAAATGTGAAGTTTTCTCCTCTAAAAAACCTAAAGCTTCTCCCTCCGAAATTACGGTAAAGGGCGTGGGTGGAGCGGTGGGGATGCCTGGATTCGGATTTTTTTATATAAAACTTTTGTCCCCTGCGAAAAAGAAAGAAAGAAAAAAGGTGAAGAAGCTACGAAGTGGCTGTCATTTTAAGTGAAACAATTTTTCAAGCTAATACTCTTCACACATACGGCTCTTTTACTTGGATGACAATAGAATAGGGGATATTATTGTAGGTTTGGCAGGGGGTGGAGCCAGACTTTCGGATTTAGGGGACCCCGGAGAGAAAACAATTCTGACGACCTAAAATATTTTTGAAAGTATTTTGTCAGATTACACTGTTCGGAGGCTAAATTTGCACTCATCGCCTCCCAATCTGAGCCTTTAAGCATTATTTCCAGACCCTTTTTTAAACATGTTTTAACTTGGCTGGAGGTGGGGGTAGGGAGGTTGGTCATATGACCTCGCCGATCTCCATCTCCACCCATGTTTCAACGACGCAAAGTAAGCAGCTGCTTAGAAGTCGAATGCCAGGCTTCATTTCAAAAAAAGCAGAAATATTTTATCTTCAATCCGATTTCAGTTTTGTCGAATAACTATGCCTATAATACACAACCGGCATTACCAGATTACACTGACTCGGGACGCAAAATTCTGCCGTACGTATCACTGTTCACTTTTTTTGTTTGAGTTGTCAGATAGTAGCCTATCCATTGAGTTGTAAAGACTGCCATACACACTAGTGAAATTCATTACATGCACACGTTATATAGACTGATGACTCTTTCCTTTATTGCGAATCTTCGTGATATTTGAAAAGTTCCCCTGAACTGCAATGGAAAATAAAGAAATCAATGACAGATATTTGTCCCACACAGGATAAAGACTCTCGGCAATTTTGTGCGCAATAGTGGTCAGTAAGAGACACCGTCATTTTAAAAACAAAGTTTTACCCCGGAAAGGAGCTATAAATATATGGTACTGGATCATTTGTTGTGTCTGCAGAGCAATATTTTAACATCCTGTATCAGAATATATTTACTTTATTTCTGCTATCAATCCTACGTACATCAGAATTTCAAAAGTTGTTTCTCTATAAATCTACGTGATATCCAACGGAACATAGCTCGGTGTTTCGCTTACGACATGAAATATGGGCTGACTTCGATTAGGTGTTGCTATAAGAAGATACATTGTGCTGTATCCCACGACATATCGAGATGACAATCTCATTGACTGGCTGCTGTTTGGACTATACCGTTAGACAGCCTATACTATCAATCTTATGACTTTCTCCTTTTTCTCATCGGGTAAGATTATCAAGCTGGTGAAGTAACTCTTCAATCATTTTCAATTACGAAGTAAGATTTGACAGTGAAACTACAAACATTCATTAAATATGAGAAGAAAGATTTCAAATGATAGTTTGAAAGATATTTCTAGCGTTTGGTATAACGGCTTTGCTTTTCGTGTATAAGTTAACGTGAACTTTATAAAAATAATATTCCTTTCATTATATGCAACAGATCGATTTGATTTCATACAAGATTAGCGAAACTATGGGAAATGGGTACATTTTTCATCAAAAATGATTTTTGAACTTCACTCTTAAAAGATCCAGAGGATCTACATACTTCACTCTACTAGTTAAGAGTCTGATATTCCATTTATTGATCTGTTTGTTGAAGGTTTTTACCTAATGGATACACTGAAAATAAATTGAAGAAAAGCTTAAATTTGAGTGTGGTTACCATATCCACATGTCCAAATATTTTATTAAATATAATGAATATATTTTTCGACATCAGAAGGAAGTACCCTGGAGATGATATGTGCATTTTCCTCATCAGTATACTTCATGATCTTAAATTGACTGACTGACAGATGAACCTTTAATCAGCCAATCACAGTGGTTTCTTCTTTTGTCACGTGAAACATTGAGACACAAGGTTGATGAAACTTGCTTTCTATCGTCACTTCACGTGCGTCATAACGTAGTGAGAAACAATCAGACACTGGCAAAATCATATACTTTTTCTTACATAAAATAATTTTAACGTATGGCGTACTTACGCTTTAAAAAATTAAATGGTTTTTCTCTCCCTCAACTTCGTGAAATCGAGGACCCTGTTTTACAGCTGTCCCTAGAGTGGCTGGCATAGCTATATTTTCTCTGTTTAATTATGACTAATGAAAGTTTGCTTATTTATCAGTATATGGAAACATAGTTTAAATTAAAATACTTATTTTGAATAGTTTGTTTCCTTTATTTCAGCCATTGAATGTGACACAAATAATGACGTAAAAAACCATTTATCAGAACCAGCGAATGACAGTCAACAACTGGGTAATTCCCTGCAAATTGCTACTCATTTTACAGCTGAGTAGATTGAAGCGAGAAGACGAAAGTGTCTTTTTCAAGGGCGCAATACGGGATTCGAACTCGATTGTGAGTCTTTATCAGTCACCTGTCCACTGTCAGACTGTCCAGCCACTGTCCTGTAGTTACTTAGTATTGTCCTGTATAGATTTGAATAACCAGCGTCGTCACCTGATGATTAACAAAACAATTGTCTGTCACATTTTCATATTCCAATATATACCGTTTTTCTATTCTTGATTTTTTGTATTTTTGAAAAACCTTTGTACTGGTTTTATCAAATCATCTTTGATCATAAAATACCACGGATCAGTGCAAGACTATTTCAAACGAAATGTTTGCGTTGAGTCATAGCTGAAGTTCACTGGATCGGAATGCCAGGTAATATATTATTGTGTGCCTTTTACGCCGACTATAAACTTCGAATAGTACTAAGGTAAAGTCACTAAGACGACAGATTCTTCATTAAATCAGGTGTGTTTTATGGTACATTCTTAGACATTTTAATACCAAGCTTATCTCTCAATTTCTTCATAATTTTAAGATTACAGCAAAAGGGAATCTGTCAAAAAGCGAGAGTGGCCAATCAATCAATTTGTGTATAGCATGTCATGGTCGGTCATTATTCGTCATAAATTACACGATTTACAGTGTAA
The DNA here is from genome assembly GCA_020152595.1 of Chiridota heheva. Lineage (NCBI taxonomy): Eukaryota > Metazoa > Echinodermata > Holothuroidea > Apodida > Chiridotidae > Chiridota > Chiridota heheva. The sequence goes on along the minus strand of JAIGNY010003708.1, from coordinate 540,279 downwards.
TCGCTTGCCGTAAATCACACGGTTAATAGTTATACATGGTTTCAAGAATACACCCAATCGTTCGTTGAAAATCATTGTTAACAAAAATTCAATGGTGAAAACGGATTTGGTGAACTAAGAATTTAGCCCGTTTGATAGGCCGCACACATCGTCCTGTCTGCCTGTGGGAAGATTTACTGGGTTCGCAGGTGTATACGACAAGCGATGAGATCTGAGAAAATCACTAACATAAACGCTAATCTGCTAATCAGAGGCTCTCTGCATATAACATTTATCACATAGTATGTTCAACCAAACACTTAAACATTCACGTGATTATTGCAGTATCTGAATTATATTCTTTGAGTTGGCAATATCGTTCACGATGGTTGTGCAGTCACTTACCAATTGTTTTAGGGAATATACTGCACTCTGTTCCCAAGATTTTAGAACCAGTTTGGTGCAACCAATCACCAGTAAATGTACTCACTCTCTCAAGAAAATGATTGGATTGGACTATTACATCACATTCTCCAAGCTCATCAGTTGAATCAATGATGTATGAACACAAACATCCTTGGTCTCATGAACTGAAACTCATAAATTATTTTCCAGGTTCGTGTTTCTTAGTTTTCATTGAACAATACATTTCGTATTCCGAATCAGGAAGCCTCATAGTTCTCCCTTTCGAAAGATCGAGAGATGCGTAGTCTATGGTAGCACGGAACTAATAAGCTATTACTCCGACAGCCCAACATGAGAACCCCCAGAAAAAAATGTTCATAAAAACAAATTTGAGAGGTCCCATTTCATGGGACAGGAAACTGAGAAGTTGCAAATTTCAGGAATGGTATAGTGAAGGATAGGTCTTGACTATGCATATCCAAATTTGACAAGATCTTTTATAGAAAAAGTTTCATCGGGAACTATTTTACCATGGAACCATTCCAAAATTTAAGTTACTTGATGAGGGTGCATAACACGTCTTCACTTCAGGCTAAAAAGATGGACAAAACCTCTGGTCAATCCCGACATAACATCATCCGAAAGATAGTGGATGGTACTTTCAGAAAACATCGCAAAACTTCCCCTTTTTGGTACAAAAAAGACCCGAAACTTAACAATCTTCCATCTTAGGTTTTAATAGGGAAAATGATTAGTTCTGTGCTACCTTATCGTCTATTACACAAGCAGACAACGAAGCTTCGCCATGATTAGTCTCTTGTGAGGTCGCTTTATGCGTTTATTGTTTTATTATATTTCCTTTTATTGAAACAAAATTATGATACAGAAGCTGGATTTGACTCAAACCAAGTTTCCAAATGTGTTTTTCTTCTTCAAAAATTTCGGTTTAAACACGACTGCCTAAGGGTATGGTCAGATGGTACAATAAAAAGTCCCAACTCTTCTCTAAATGTCTCAAAAATTTCGCGGTAAATTTGAAAAGCGCAAGGTGAAAAATTTATATCATTATTGTATTTACTGAGGAATATTTTGAATCATTTGCAGTGGTCAAATTTCCTGAGCTCTAAATTTATGCATAAAATTTGAATTTAGATAGATGTATTGTGAGATACTTCTGTAAAGAATCTCCTACAAACCGGATTGTTGAAGGAATATTTCATTGTCCCCCGGCACGCACATTGTCTACCTGAAAGATGTATAAGGTTCTTAAGTTCACTACCACAAACAATGAGCTCAGAGTGCGAACACTCATAACATGACTGCTACTGGGTGGTTCTTGGCGTAAAATTGATTACTTCATGTTTAGACTATAAGTGAAACATAAGCATTATTTACTAAATGTAGCACCTGTGAGGATGGTCTCATCTGCTCATGCAATGAATGATTTCTCATTACGTTGATTGAGCAAGTGGACCTATTTCCTTGTGCCCATTGTGAGAACATTTCATTTGGGTCTAAAGGAAGGCCCTGAAAATAGACTTAAGTCCGAAAATGTTGAAAAATTGGCATTTTTTTTTCTTTTTTTTCTCGAAAATTACAAGAGGAAAATGAAAAAAAAAACTACTTACGAAAATTTATGGGAACACTTAAAAAATGTGTTTTGGCCACAACTCATTTCATTTACGCAAATTCCTCACTATATATGGTAAATATTTAATGATATCACGCGAGTCACCAAAGAACAAATTAGAGCCCAAAATCAATGAATGGGCGCCGGTGCAGACGAGTGTCTTAGGCATATTTTGACTGGTATCATTAATAAGGGGAAGGCAGAAGGAATTCAGGGAAATTGGCAGAAATTTCAATGAAGGCACTTTTTTATATCTATTTAAGACTTCTAATGGGGTCCGAAAGAGGAAATATGAGTCTTTAGTTCTAGTAAAGTATTAGATGCCTGCAAGGGTAGTTCTAGGCTATGAACAATTTGTTCCTTAAGAATAGGGTTGCTATAATGTTGTATTTCCTCAATTTCTGGTAAGCCTGTATCTACTTTACGTTTTTGAATAAGCAAGCAAATTATTTTTCATATAGCTTTTAAAAGGGCACCTCCTGCCCATTCGCTCGACATGGGGGCAGAGGTCCTCGTTGCCCTGTAGTTCCGCCATCCATGGAAATCATTTACATTTACAACTGAAGCGTCATAACAACCTCGAACCGGGCTGAATAAAAGTACTAAATTAAGTAAAACAAGTAATATTTCGGGAATTCTCTCCAATATTCCTTGCTAAATACAACGTACTGTCTCTTTGCAGTGTTACATGGATTTCTTGGTCACACTTCTTTCCGTTGCATGCTATTGTTCTTAGTATATAAAATCATCATCATATGGTTACATATATGGTTTTAATACATCATATTTGCATGATGTTATTCTGTGTGTTAATGTTTTTTTGAAATCATATTTTGTAGTTTTCTAGCTAAAATCTTTACCAATGTTAACTGATATTCATTGTATATAAATGTATCTACTATTATGAAAGAAATTGCAGTTGAGAAATAAGTTAAAGTAATATTTAGGCATACAAATTTGAAAATTGTTTTTAGGTAATTTGTTTTCAGAGGAACCGATGCCTGTATATGCTTTTCGGTCCGTCAAACAAGTCTCCTATGTTTAAAGGAAAGATATTGTCCCATAAATACATTCAGAAGTGAACGCCACCGTGCGCCAGTAACGTCACTTCCGGTTTTCAATTTTGATTATTGATCCTGAGAAATATGCGATGTTATCGATCACACATCCGCCGGACCGAACGTAGGGGCCTACATGTATTATCGATAACATCACCGATTTCTCGCAATCAATGAGGAAAATTGAAAACCGGAAGTGACGTTACTAGTATAGCGGCGTTCACTTCTGAATCTAATTATGGGACGATACCTTTCCTTTAAAATGTTTATATGAGCTAAATTGTAACTTAAAATGTTCAGTGGTTCGGCATATTCTTTTATAGCATAATACATACGTTTTATATACGCATTATTAATTTGCAAATTGTCTAATTATTTAGCGGAACCATTTTCCTGAAAAGGAAGTAAATATTTACACGACCTTTATCTATTTTCAAAAAAAGATGTGAAAACACACAATCAAAATATCTGTGGTCTTTCTGACTTCTTCGAGGTCAGTGAACTCAGTCGTTCATCCTTGCGATCAAATTGCAGCGCGGTTGTTGAATGCAAAAAGTTCACATTTTGTTTATATCGTTCTTTCAAAAGTTCTCGGAAATACGCAACTATAAATTGAAAATATCGGAGTTTACTAGCTTTTTCAATTATAATTGAGATAAATGACGAGTTGGAAAAATGAGAGTTCGAAACATGAGTGTTTGGTTATGAAGCTTTAAGATTGAGCTAATATTACAAGATCCTGTACGATAAAAGAAATAGGAAAAGCTAATAGGACCAGGACCAAGTTGAAGTTTATTCTTCTTGCCCCAGCCCAGTGGTTGGGTCAAATTGAACAACTTTTCTTAAAGTTGGCGTTCTTATTTGCCATATCATGACAAATTTCCACCGTTTACCACGAATTTCTCTTCGGGTATCTCTTTTTTCAGAATTGTTTTGTTTTAGCTGTTCAGGGTGATCATGTTTGAGAATGTTCAGAATGGTTTTACACTCATATAAACTTTGCCATGTATTAATACTAAGATTCACGTGACAGATGGGTGTACAACAGTCGCGACGGATGCACATCGACCTCTACAAACTTGTACGTACAAACAATTTGCAATTTCAAACAAAAGGGCAAATATTAGAAATGTTAAATGAATAGGGGTGTAGCATCCTATACTTGTGAGTTGGACCTTTGATTTTACCACCCCTCACACGAATGGAACAAGCCCATGGGTGGATGTTTTTTGGTATCCTTTAAAGGCCAGATATCGTCTCTCACGTGGCGGTAAATAAATTTCAATTCGTGTGTTTTAATTGGTCGAAACACAATGGAACAATGTGCACTATACGTTGATGGGCCAATCAGAATCATTGGAATAAACTGTACGCCGCCACATTCTAATCACGACAGATGGCCTTTAATACCGAAAACAACAATGTGGTCGTACCGATCTTGCGTGTATTCCTGTTTGTTTATATAATATCAATCGGATTAAGCAGAACCAAGAATTGTTTAAATATCGATTTCGGATTTTTGAATTTGACAGATTGCATAGTTAAGAAAGGAACACAAAAACAAGCAAGGCATTATTTTATTATTCCTTAGATAGGCCAACGATAATTTCAATGATTCTAATATTTTTTAACACTTTATGTTTTTTTTAATTTTATGGAATAATTGTAAAATTAGATAACTGCATTTCGAATATGCATATTGTAACCAATGTTTTTATAAGTAATTATTACAGCAACAAAACCAACAACAAACGACTTATCAAAATCTTCGTTATCACATTTTCACTCATCTACCATTCAGCCCTTTTTAATACAACATTTATTATCATTCATTATTTTCATCATACCTCTCATCAATAGATGTTTCGACCATTTGTTTGCCTCTTATAAATTGCAATTGCGGTAAACGGGTTTTGTCACAGCTTGTATATTTTGGCTGTATCAAAGTTTTAAAGATCGTTCCGCTGTTGGTAATGAAAGATGTTTATTTCTCCCTAGTTTATGTAAATGTTTTTGTATAGTTTTTCACATTTGAAAAGCAACTTAATATGCCCATTGTGGATTCAAATTAAAAAGCGAAAACTCCATTTAACAAGTAACTTCAGTTGAAAGGAGAGAATCAAATTGTTGGGAATGAAGTGAGCAAACATCAACGAGAGCACGTTTTGTGCCAAAGTGTAACAACATTACATTCTTACCAGTTTCAATTACACGGTAATTAATTTCCACTTAACTCAACGCTTGATTTTTTTGCCAACACATTAAGCACGATCGCACTCACGAATGCAGTACCCTGTGGAACTTGGTTGTGCGTATTTGGTAATAAGACTCTATTGCTATATTTTTGTTTCTTCGGACAACCTCAATTTTCTCCAAGAACCCAGACCTTGATCCCTTTTCTCACAAAAAGTCAAGAGGAGACGTTTTAACTTCATGAAAAATAAAACAAAAATATGTTTCATTAACAAAAATTATCGGTAGTGGCGTTTCCACAAAAAAAAAAAAAAAAAGTTTTCTCGCGTAAACAGACAACTTCAACGCAGATATTAAGTTAGTAATTGCCAACTTAACGAGGCAGAAATGTAACAACACACGTGTAGCGTTCATCAGAGCACTAGGTTTTATCTTTAATCATTTGTTTTCCCCAAGGCCGCGAAATATATTCACATCAGTCAAATTGTAACATTGTGCTACAAAAACTTGTTAACTGGTATTTTTGTTAGCAATTGTTGCACTATGCGTAATCTTTTGGTGCCACGCGTATAACGCGTGTCCACAAGGACTCTTGTAAACGGTGCTGGTAATCATCCGTGAAGAAGAAAAGAGAAAAACATAGTTAAACAAATCACAAACAAAAACATGTAACCCGTATGCCTTTTAGGAACAATCTAATTATCTTGATTACGATTGATAGTTGACTCTTTAATTTTTAACTACAAATTGATTGTTTAATAAATATGAAAGGTATTTATCACCGAAAGTGTTCATTTAGGTAAGTATAGTTAAATTGATTGCTTGATGGACAAGTTACCAGTTAAGGAGACATTAAAGAAAAACTAAGGAGGCAACTTCTTCTACTTGGGTGGGTTTGAGTAAAACCGAACTGTTAAAAATCTGTGTTAAACGTATAAGTTAAGTAATTAAGATAATTGGGGCATTTGATTGACACATGCCTTTCGTCATTTTGTTATTGTGATTCTGATGTAATTGTTTTAATTTAATAAATCAAGTTACCAGCTAATAAATTGTATGGTGAAATAAATATACACCTACATTTCATCAAACATATTGTGATCAGGATGAAGGAATACATCCTTCAAGGATGAATCCCCAATTGTTTGCTAACTTGACATGTGGAATGCTTCTGTTAATAAAGGAAGCATTTTAAAAATCGGATTCACGCAAATTAATACATTATTGTAACATATAAATAATTCACTATATGGGAAGTAATAGCGCAATGGAATGGGGAAATGAAAATCCTTCCCCAATTTCTCTTTCCTTACGGTACTGTATAGTTTTTTTTTGTGTTTTTCTAAAGTATTTTGCTCACAAGCTTCGATTTGTCTGTTTGTTATTAGATAGCGTAACACTTCAAATATAGGAATATCATATTTAATGTCCAATCGGATTAAAGCTTCAGAATTGTGTATCTTTGAAAGAATTTCCAATTTAAGCAATGTGAACTCTACCTGAGTGCAGTGGAGTAGCCAGGATTTTCATATTCGTGATGGGGGTGGGGATTGAATTAAACCGACACGATATTTAGTGGTGAAGTTGAGGTGACACCGAAGGTGTCACTTCGAGCACAAAGCGCTCGACTTGTCGGTGTGGGGTCCAGGGGCCCACTTAAGGGCTGTTGGTGGGGTCCAGGGGCGAAGCCCCGGTAGGTGTCCAGGGGGCCCCCTAAAGCTCTCATAAAATTAAAATTTCAATAGCAAAAAAGTATGTCACAATATAAGAAGGCGTATTATACAAGTCAAAATTCATGTCAAAGAGAGGTATAATACACCATCTACAATACACAAATTCAAAGCGCAAAGCGCTTGAATTGTCGGCGGGAGGGGGAGGGGCGATCGCCTCCTCGCCCCCTCTGGCTACGCCACTGCCTGAGCGTATATATCCAATTCCACGGTTTAATACACTTTTCAATCCTCACAGCTTTATCATCAAAATCGACCCTTTACTAGTTTACAGCTTTTGAAATTTTTAAACATTCAGTATGCTCTCGCCGACGTTTTTTCCTCTTAAATTCTCTGAGTTTATGTCCAACATACTTTATTGTGGTGCAGCAAATTCTAATCAAACGTTTACTATACACCAAATCTAGCAGGAATAGATTTTCTTTACATGAGATCTTAGAAATTAATCAAAAGAATTACATTAAGGGTTTAGGACGTTCGCCCAGTCATACATCAAAAATTTAGCATAAATTAAAATTGATCAAACTTTGGTCAGTCTGATCAGCCATAACTCCACAAATAAAAGTGTTACTTTCAAAAATCAGATTTCGACGCACGTCTAAGCGAAATAGAGATTGTTTAATGGCTATAAACCTTGCAAGAATAATCTCAAGAAATACGAAGAGATGAAGAGAAACTGTTCGTACCTGCACAAGGCTGGCCTCAAGGTAAGACGTTGGTTTGCTGGTCTCAACAATACAAATAAACGGCGGTTAAATTTAAAAGGACCGTTACCTCCAGGTGTGACGTGCAGACATGATCTATGACAGGTTAATTGTTGACCCTGGTAAGGACAGAAAACAATCGATTTGGAACACATTTAAACAATAAATTTACCCTTCGACAAGTGTCTATGCAAATGACCTTGCCTAAATCATACAATACATGGTCATCAAAATGTGTATTTGATGCTCATTGGAAACCTTCTTCGTTATGGATTAAGTATTGAAATAAAGTATCACGTTAAAATAGATTAGAGGTGCTTTCGGCCGAATAGTGAGGGTGATGGTTTTGGCTAATTTCATGGATATATTTCATATCTGTGACTACTTTTTGTGGATTTTAACCAATAGAAGTCACATCACACGGTCTGCGTTTTACAGAAATTTTCACCCATCGCGCGCAAGCAAACAAATTCCAAAAAGTCAATAGAAAAACACGTACAAATTTCGATTACTCAGGTAGGAATTTAGTTATATTTATGATATTCCGTACTACACAGGTATTCGATTAAATGTGAGACTCATAAAAATACACCCTCACTTTTCGGCCGATAGCTCCTTTAATGAAAATTCTCATCAAAGAAACTGGCTGGGTAATTCACCAATGTTTCTAACCTTATGTATACAAACTGGATGCGTAATTCGCCAATGTTCCCAACCACATGTATACAAACTGGATGCGTAATTCGCCAATGTTCCTAACCTCATGTATACAGACGTTTATGGCAAAGGATATGGAGAAGACAGTCCTGCACATGATGATGTTGTTTAAACTAGTAATGTCTTTTGTAATAATTTATTTGAAGAAAAAAACTACATTACGAAGTTTGGAATTTTGAAACACTTAAGCTGTTCTTAAGACTTAAGATTGTTCTTCTTGTTACATTTCCATAATTTTGTCATGCTAAATCATAAGTTAGTACGCTGAAGGTTTGCACATTATTTAAAGGACTTTGGAAATATATGGTTGATGTGTTTGAGTAGTTTTCAATTCATGTAAAATTTGTGACAGCTCATAATCTCTGGAAAGTCTATTGCTGCTAGCATTTGCTGTGAAAGTTTCTATTGCTGCTCGGCCGAAAAGTGAGGGCGTATTTTGATGAGTCTCACATTTATTCAAATACCTGTGTAGTACGGAATATCATAAACATAACAAAATTCCATAGCTCGAAATTTGTACGTGTTTTCCTATTGACTTTTTGGAATTTGTTCGCTAGCGCGCGATAGGGTGAAAATTTGGAGCATGGCAAAGACTAAAAACATTTTGGTCCGAATTTTTTACACCTCTTTAAAAAATTATGATAAATATTTCAAAAACATCAGATTTAAAAAAGAAAATACTAAGGTCGTCCTGTAATGCATCACAAAATTTTATAAAATGCAAATTAATGCCTGCGATTTAAAAAAAAAAAAAACGGTCTTAAATATCAGAATGTCCAATGGTTTTGAAGATTTTTTTGTGTTGTTTTGTTACAATGATTGTTTTTGATAGATTTTGAAACAATGTAGCTGGTGTTGTCTGTACACGTCCATATACATTCTTTAAATGAAATTATGTACTTTTTATTTAAATATTATCACCACAATCACATATTTCTTCCCATCCATTTATTGATATTGTTGATAGGGTACGTGTATGTTGTGTGTTGCATAGTACAGCAGTGTGGGAGGTAGCTGCATTCCTTCAATCTATTAATCTTTTATGGTAAAAACTATATAAAAAGATATATATAAGAATAATTTTCTATCGATGACAGTCGTAATCTACATACGTTTTGGAATAAATATATACCTGGAAACTCCAGAACTTGTGACTTGGCACATGGCTAGCTGGCTAGTATTTAATCAAACTTGGTATGCTATTTTGAAATTGATTTTTAGTAAATTTTGAAATAATCTATCTTAGTTTGATTTTGTCAATAAATGCTTTGTAATACGTATTTCAGGTATCTTCGGTATATATCATCTTATATACTAAATGTTCCGATGAATTGCACAATTCTGATCAACAATATGAGGCATAAGGGTATCACTTTTCCCCGACGTGCCCCAAGAAAAAATTGTAAAGTGACATGTTTTGTCCGATCTATAGGCATTTGCCGCTCAAGAGACAAAACTGCCCCTCTATTGCCCCCGTGATCAAAATCCTGGCGCTGCCTCTGCTGATCAAAAAGGTTTGCTGATTTCATCACTCTGAACTGCTGAACTACAAACAAATGATCTAAAGTATCTCTGATCCTCCAAATTCCTTAACAGTTAATTGTACACAATTCTATTCACGTTTGTTGTCAGAATATTTTGTATTCTTGATCTAAACCATGATTTATCATCTAGCTGTCTAGCGGCAATTTTCGTTTGTCTACTTTTATCAATCAAAGCTCCAGAGAATTTTAAAACCACCTGTTAGTTGCAGTACCTGAGTCAATATAATATTTCTCGAAAAGGATAATAGAACAGCAAATTAAAAATACTACCAAATTGTGATAACAAATAAGCTATTTACTTCCATCCTTTACAACATGCAGGTTGCAATTTGCAAAATATATTTCAGAATAAACCTGAAACATTTTAACAGTTAAGAATCTCAGTCATTTTTTTCTGAATGGGCATACAGAATGATTTTGTTAAAACAAATTCAATTTAGAATTCCTATATCTGAAGTACACACCACCATTCGATTTCTACCTGTGATGAAACAATCAAAAAACAATTCTCTCATATTCTAGACATAAAAACGACATATTGATGGAGTTTCTAGGCTTATACCAGTCGCAACATCTGTTTTCTTTAAGATTACATACATTTACTAAATATATCAAGTTTAAGAATGATTGTATTTGAAGTACTGTATATATTCATTCGTAATTCCGTTTTACGCAAACAAATTTACTATGCTCGTCCTCGGTGGTATTATGTAAAAATTATCGCATCCGGAAATCTTTACGATTTATTTAAAAGTTGCTAAATTTTATTTTTGAAACATGTGTGAGTGAGGTAATTTTACTTTGTTCAAAGAAGTTATCCTTTTAAAATCGAATTAATTTGTCTGGTGTGTTTAAACACGTTTGTTGTCAACATATTTGTTATACTTGTTCTAAACCCATATTTTTTCTTCTATCGGCATTTTTTAATTGTCCTTTTTAAATAAATATTAGTTTCATAGAATTTCAGAAGCACCTGTTAATTGCATTACGCGATTTAAAAAGACATTTGCTAATGATAAGAAGGGTAGCCTCAGTTCATTGATGCGCTAGACGAACTTCCAACAAGGTATTTCACGAAAAATCATTATTGTACAGCAAATTAAACATACTACTAATTTTAAAACAAAATGACTTTTTGTTTCCATACTTTACAACATCCAAGGTTCCTTTTGCAAATATCATTTTAGAATACAATTCAAACATTTAACAGTAAGGGATCTCGGTCATCTTTTATAATGGGCATCAGAATTCCCAAGATGTTTGAATTACACAACATCATTAAATTTCTACCAGTGGTGAAACAAGTCTTTTATATTCTTGATATAAAAACGACATTTTGATAGAGACGCCAGGCTTATGCCAATCGCAACATTTTTCTTCTTCTTTTAAATTAAATAAATTGACCAAATCTATCAAGTTTAAGAATGATTGGATTTGAAGTACTGTATTTATCTATCAGTAATTCGTGTTTACTCAAACAAATTCAATGCTCGTCCTCGGTCTCATAATGTAAAGTTTATCTCATTCGTAAACCTTACGGTCTATTTAAAAGTTATTAAATTGTATTTTTGAAACATGTGTAATGAGGTACGACATGTCTCGTAATTTCGTTTTGTTCAAAGAAATTATCCTTTCAAAATCTAATTCATTTGGCTGGTGTGTTCAAAGTACTTGACGGGTTAGGTGCGTCTCTTAAGCAAACTCTAGAGCGATGGTGTAAGTTTATTTAGAGAGACAAAGAAATGTTTAAAGGATCTTTTGTCAATCACTTGATTAGATAAGGCTCTATGTATACACCGACATAAGGTATACGGTGGAATTGTGTTGCTGGTAATTTATTAGATTATTCGAAAAAGATCGTGGATTAGAACCTTTGATAGTAAAGTATATTGTGTTCAGTCTTGCAATCCTCAAATCACACTTTTTGCTGTCGCAATGGCTCGAGGACTAGAACAATTTGAAGAAAAGCTTTGGTAAATGAATTGTCAGATTGTTCCACCAATCAATAATACCATTGTAAAAAACATGATATGCTTTTGTTAGAAAATTATTGAAAATGGAGAATTTTGTAGAAATTTCCATCATTGTTTAATTTTTATTGGATAAAAGAAACGGGACCTTTTGCTCTGTGAGAGATACTATGCTACTGGTTCTAGTTTCGTGAACATTTTGAAGTAAACTGTCAATTCGTTCAAGCTAGGTGACTCAATGAGAGCAATTTCAGTGGAGCGTTACAAGACAGTTTAGATCTGAACGAAACTGAGACAAGATACATGCATGTCTGAATACTACTTCAGTAGATAACCAACTTCCAGCAACTTCCAACTACTTGGGGCTTGAGCAAACCCCCATCCCGCCCCCATACAAATCATGCACCTAACCTATGAAAGGGCAATGCTAAATTTGCATGTATGTATATGACTGAATATCATTTGCCTTCAAAAAATTACATCTTGCACTCCCAAATTGAACTTTCCCTCTAAATTTATAAGTAATGATGTACGCCACTGTCTACACTTTGTTACAGATATCAATCGCTGTGAGGAAAGTTGAAGCTATGTGGTAAAACACAAGCTGCCCAATGTGTGTATTCATACTTGATATCAAAGAAACATGTAGTGTGACTACCTGGTGGAACTTATTTATGTTCTTCGGACTTCGTTCATGAAAATCAATCTTTTCGCGTCTGCTGGGTAACTGGTAATAAATTCAAAACTCCAATTTCGGAAATCGAGGGTAAATCATTCTCATCCAAAACACAAGTAATACAAACTCCACACATACTCCGCACAAGACAAACACATTTCATACAACAAAATAGAAAGTGAACAAATTGCTTGAGAGAGATCAAACAAAAAAATTTGTTGATGAACACTTTGTAAATATCAAAGTAGATATTACTGTTGATAACGATGATTGAGAAAAATGTATATAATAACACAACAAACTATACAATTTACAAATACCAAAATTAAGTATAAATTAACAAAGATTCCTATTGATGTAGCATCATTTGTCTACCTACGATGGGGCATATCCTTTTAAATGTGACTATTGTTCTACATACTATCCTCTTCATTACCTCTTGTTTTATGAGTCGCTATTTGAGTTATAATTTAAAAACTGTTTCGGTGCATTCTGTTGATAACGATCTGTTGTTCCGTATATACATACGATTTGTTTTATATATACCAATCCTTCTTTAGTTCTTTATAAAGTCATAATGGTTTGAAGTGGAATGGCACTTACCGGCATGCTTACCAACAGGGGAATGGTTGGCACAGAGAATAAGGGATCATTATTGGCATTGACGTTAAAGGTCACGATTGGATCCTCCAACCATGGTTGGATCACCCATCTACAAGGGCATTTATTAGACTCACATATCTTGTATAAAATATTTGTAATGCATATTTATTTATAAATATTTTTTTCATACGAATATAAGGTAAACTGATCACGTCTGTCATGTAACCAGGTAAGTGTTAGGGATCTTTTGATTGGTACCGGAGAGGTATGTTTTGGGGCACCACCTCCCTGGTGGTACCAAGCGACCTTATTAGTAATTTAGACTCATTACTCTACATTAGGAAACATCTCTTACTGTAATCAAGTAGATCCCCTCTCTTTGTTTTGGTACATTCGAAATGCATGAATTAGCTTTCATTGTAAACAACTTATTATTTTCCTTGCAATAAGAAAATTAACTTGCTTTGACTTAAAGGATAGCTTGGTGATTAGAAATGTCTTTCTTGCATATGAAAATTCACACATTTTGAATGAACTACTGTGATTTATTGTTCCGTTTCAGAGATATCGACTTTAAAAAATGGCAAAAGTTTGTTTGAACATGACTGGTGTAGAATTCTAAAAGACTGACATCATATCCTCACTTACATAAGATTGTTTATTTGTTTGAATTTTTCTGATAGTTAAATACAGTAACTTCAGTAGACTAACTGCATTTGAAAACACAAATCCACAAACTAATAGTAGAAATACATCAATACGTATGAAGAGTGGGAGTATATGATATTACCTTTACTATAATTTCAGTCATTTTTTGTGCAAATCTGTAGTACTTTAAACTATTAAACACGTTCTTTTTTTGCCAGAGTAAGATCTTCGAATCTTCCTACTTCGACAGTCTGTCACGGTTCTCTTTATTGTCTTCGTTCACATAAGTCAGAAATGACAGGCCAATAAAAATTGTCCTTTAAGAGAACCAATAGATTTATACTCTTATAATCTACATTATATCTAACGCTGACGAAACTTTCCTTTATACAATTTTTCGAATCAGAGTGGTGATTTGTATTGTCCACACCTATTAGCTCTTATCAGACATTATCAACATCCACCTATTAGCTCTTATCAGACATTATCAACACACTATAAAAGCCATCTTTACCCTTTGTACTGTACTTTTTAAAGTATGTGGAAGGTTTTAAAACAGTCAAAAATTAAATGATTTTATGAACCGAACCTTCAAGAGAAGAGATATTACATAGTACAATTGCATTAAATTGCAAGGCGGAGATAGTAAGTCGTGCAACACAAACATGGAAGCGGGCTATGAACTAATTGTTATTTTAATCTGATTAAGATGAAATTTATTGCATTTTATGCTCTTATTAAAGTCGGAAATTTGCAATTAGCGAGCACTCGGCTTGTAGTCTGTGTAATGTAAGCAAACAGATTTACAGTTGTGTTCTGCAAATCTATTGGTACAAAAGATCAAAGTTTTGTGACTTCACAGCACGCTGGTTGGACTTGCCACACTCAGCCAGCATGGTCGATTGATTTTGGGTGAACTGCCTGTATTTGGTATTGGTGACGGTTTATGTCATTGTTTTTTTCCTTCAAGTTTGTGACGACGGTTCCGTCGTCACAACATATTATTCCACACAATGACAAATTTGTTTGCTTACAAGTATTTACACAAAAAGTTACAATTAAGAGGGCAATACTTACAGTATGGGTGTTTTCTGACTGACAATAAATGTTTATTGTTGGACCTGTTTTCTATCACACACCCAGACAATCAAATTACACAAAACAGGCATCATTTAATTCTTTCATTATTTTTCTATTTTGCTTAGTTCTTATAATGGATTGTAAAGAAAGCCGTTTTTACGAGAAGAAACATTTTCTTAAAGGAATATTGAATTTTCATTCGCATTTATTAGATAGACTGATAGAGGACTTAAAAACAAATCAAATTCAAACACAAAGCAGCGCATATCATAGAACGATTACGGATATGAACATTATATGAGTAATATAGATTTTTCGCCATTTAAACTTCACAGAGTAATTTAGTTTATAAAAATCACACTGTTCTGCAGGCGTTGTCAAATTAAACTGCGAAGTATCTCAAGCAAATAAAATTAAAGACACTTAAAAAATATATTCCAGGGTTGTTCATAACCGGGACTCGTGTATGTTTAAGAACGTTTAAACGATAACCCTTTTGTGCAGGTTTTCAGTATATAATCTGACAATTAAAGACAATATGGCAGCTCATTCTACAGTGTTGTATAGCAATAGATAAATCTATAAGATTACAGGAAAGAAGGTATGTTGTATACACATTCAATTTTTGTTTATGTTCCTCAGACTGCCAGAGATGGATAGTTCGACGTACAAATAACGTTAACTAAATTCTCTATTTCTAGCAAATGAAAAAAAAATCGGCACTTACAAATACATTTAAGGACTGCTGAATGTTCATAAACGTTTAAACTCGTGTCGTAAATACATTCCAGTTTTGTTTGTGCTCCTCTGAGGTTCTGTGTGCAAAGAAATTCAAGTTCATCCTTCTCGCTGTACTGGCACAAGCAAACAAAACACTTATACTTACGTTAATTTGCTTACGCTTCCTTATCTTTTAGAAATATATTGGCCGGTTTTATCAGTTATCATAACATTCGTAAATTTCACTGCTTTTCGACGCGTGTAAGCTGCAGAATAGACTGGTAATAGCTTCGTAGACCCGTAGTGATTGATGGTTCAGCATGGATATTAAAGACGATATGCTTTGTCAACGCTTTCTGTGAAATGTCTTCTCCTCTGATAAGAAGATTGTTTCTTATTTTGCGTCACCAGTCTCTATTTTTACTGCATTTCTTCGAGATGCTAGACCTCCAAAGATGAGAAACATATTATTCTTTAAGATAACTGCATTCATTATTTCAATTTACTAATTATTTTTAAAAGAACAAAAGCAGTAAAGAACTACAGAGATGAAGTCAATTATCAAGCGTCGTATAAATGTCAGAGGAATAGAGTCTATAATACAAACGGAAAAGGGTGTTGAAAACTTTGTTGCCTCTTATTGTAAGGACAAGTCACATCATCAATGGTAATATATCGAATGACGAAAACGATATGCTTTTGTATTATTATAGCAGTTTAAATGCCAAAGTATTATAAATATTTTCCCACTTTATATAAAATCAAGAATGCTTAATAAATGTGTGTTATCAACATAATGATCATTTTTGTAGTATTTAAGTACGTGGATGGTTTTAGATTAAAACACTGGTTGTGCAAAGATAGATGCAATGTAGGAATTTCTGTTTGATTAATTCATCATTGAAAAAAAAAACTTCATTGCAGCAAAGACGTGTGAGAAAAATTACTAGGATGATACCGTAGATTGCTATGTTATGTTCAATTCTTTCTAATATAAATATGAAAAATTTGTGCATATATGTATCGTGGGGGTTTACTACCTCGATACGCTATCCTGCTGGAGTAGAAATCCTCTCACTTCAAATATGATTACCTGTTTAAAATATAGATAGCCTCTTTTTGTGTTGTAATCTAGATGTTTTTGCAAGAACTAAAGCGTGGTTCAATCAAACAAACCCACAAAAGGGCTGGAAGTCTGTTCAGAAAATAAATAACAATGGAGATAACCTTGAAGTTCAGTGGCTTCAGTGAAGCTGCTAATAATCTCATTACAAGATAAATGGTATAGTTGAATTGAATGTATATATGCACCGTATGTAAGACACAATCTAGATATATATAGTTCAGTTGAGGCTTTGTCTACCTTATGTGGTGTAGCGGTTATCATACATGTCTACAGACCGCGAAGCCCTGGGTTCAAGCATGGGTTGAGTAGACACGCTAGTGCACCACAACTGGTTATCAAAAGCCGTGGACATTGACTTGGTTGTCGATGTTATGTCTGTCCGTACGTCGTACCTGTGTTTTCATCCGGGTCGTATTAAGCGTTTCGTGATAGCATTGTTACTAACGTAACTAAATTTTAATATTGATCATTTATATAATAATATAAACGCTCATTCATATAGTAACCTTGCTTACTGGTCGGCGATATCTTCTGAATTATACCCTAATTAGACCATGGGTATTGACGTATTAAATTCTTTGGTAATATCTGCCAAAGAATTCCTACAATGGAAGATAATTGATGTCTAATTTTGTAGATAATGATACGACCCAAGATATCGATCATAAAACATCGGTAAATATTACTTTAATTACGATTATATTCGCTCAATAACTATTACAGAATTTTTACAAATTCCTAATTTCAATATGTTCTTCTTTACTGTGCAAATGAAAGTACAATTTACTCATCGCATATTTATGGTTGTGTAAACACATCTCTATTTAAGGGTAAATATTGGAGAATTATTGCTATACTTCAATATAATAGATCTGTATTTCGTTCTCAGAATCTGGCGATGTTCTGGTGTGTATAAAATGACCATATCGGTGATACAATAGCCTAAGGGAATATAATCTTTACATTTACATTCGTATTAGGATTGCGGGATTTGAGTCACTGACCTACAATTCAAGAGCAGAGTACATGTGGTGGCTTACACCCATACCTGGTTACACTTCAGATGGAAGTATATAGTAATATACATATAAATGAACGGAGAAATGTATAAAACAAACGAATCCGGGTCAATGTCTGTATTTATTTTTTTCATCTATCGCAGTTTTAATGGCAAAATCATTTGTTCAATTCAATTTTCGGAAATCGAAGTAGGAAATAAGATTTTCAGCTTTCATTATCGCCTTTTATCCAAATTTTCTACTTCTATGCGGTTTAATGTGCACATTACTGCATAATGCATCGATGAAAAAGGCATATATGAGGATAATCATGAAAATAATGAAATGCATTAAGATGCAAGAAAGGTTGTTACCTTACAAAAATTCCAGATATAAATTCCAGATCTGGGATTTATATCTAGGCCAGATCTGGCCAGATAAAGAATTGGGCCGATATAAATTCAAATTTAATCTGTTTCAGATCAAACTTGATCTGGAGATTCCAGATCAAGTTTGATCTGAACCAGATCAAGCATGTCAAGTTTGATCTGGGCCAGATATAATATCCAGATATGGCTTGATCTGGCCAGAACAAACTTTATTGTGTATCAAATTAACTTTTCAATTAAGATTATATTTCGCTTCATCTGGCCAAATCAAACTATATTTATCCAGATATAAACTTCATTAAAGCCAGATTTGGACTTTTTGTAAGGGTTATGGTGGCGGTAAACGTGACGATGACTTCAGACGGTGAACCCCAATGTAGACAGTTTGTAATGCTGGTGGTAAATATGAGCATAGTAATAATGACTATCTCTCCTCAGCTGTGGACCTCAGTGGGCGTTAATCTTTA
Source organism: Chiridota heheva (assembly GCA_020152595.1). Classification (NCBI taxonomy): domain Eukaryota; kingdom Metazoa; phylum Echinodermata; class Holothuroidea; order Apodida; family Chiridotidae; genus Chiridota; species Chiridota heheva. Next base: position 521,642 of record JAIGNY010003708.1, on the reverse strand, counting down.
GAAGGCTCATTTGAACATGTCTCCTCGCCGGGTGACCACCTTAATAGTAGAGCACAGATTTACATGTATGATGTAGTTTATGATATGGGCATAGTTGTTAGTTGAAGTAAGAAGTTATATCCACGATAAAAGTACTTGCCACTCTGTTCCTTCCCCCTTATACACCAGATCCTGTTTAATGTTGCACTGAGATATTTTACCAAAACCTTTTCTTCCAAAACGCATACCAGCATAAAATAAGGGTGAAAGGGAAAAAAGTGCCAAGACTTTTGTTTGTTGTTATTTCCGGACAAACGTATTTGGCACTTTTTGTTCGTCCCTTACCTATACCTATATACCCCTGTTAAATGTTTTTGCAGATATATTATGAATAGGGATGGGAGGGGAAAGTGTCAAGACTTTTGTACCCGATTGTAGAAGAACTTCGTGATCGCCCAGGGATGTAACCCAACCCAGCATAGTCCAGATGTGTTCTAGAAGATGAGATCCAAAGGGTAACATGATCAGAAAATTAAAGTGGGGGCTCAGGATGCCAACATTTAAGGTAATTTTTAAAATTTGCCCTAGAAAGAAGAAGGAAGATGTATTGATTTGTTTTAATGAATTACAACATGCATTCACATCAAGTCTTTGGACCCTAACCCAAATTTTATCACATACTACACTTGCCATGGAGTACATCGGATTAAGTTGTGTCACTCCCATTGGAATGTTTTTATGTCACTGTGCCCCTTAATTCATATCATATCTTTAAATTGTAAAACAACACTTGAAAACGCATTTTGAAAACACCTGTTCGTCACAAGCGTCACAAGTTATCTATGTGACGTAACGTAAAGGAAAGGTATCGTCCCATAAATGCGTTCATAAGTGAACGCCGCCCGCCGTGCTGGAAATGTCACTTCCGGTTCTCGATTTTCCCAATTGATCGCGAGAAATTTGCGATATTATCGATCACACATTCGCCAGACCGAACATAGGGGCCTACATGTTTATCGATAACATCACATATTTCTCGCAATCAATAAGGAGAATTAAAAACCGAAAGTGACGTTTACAGCTCGGCGACGTTCACTTCTGTATTTATATATGGGGCGATACCTCCTTTAAATAAGCTAGGCTCCGTAATCCTCGCCACTTATTTGCCTCCATATCTCCTAAACAAAATAAATCAAATGATGACAAATCTCTTCACACTAATTTATTCTCATAAGAAAGGGAATGGTTTTGAATATATATTGAGCAATATTTACGCTGAATCTGTTACTTCTTTTATTGTGTTACTCTCATTGTACATGTGTTTTAAGACACTGTGTCAATATATAGACTACAGTAACATCAAACTTAATGTCAAATTCAATCTCTCCAATCACATATTTGGCAGAAAATTTCTTATAGCCACATACCTACCAAACATCTCAATATATCCTCATTGAGCGCCCTCAAATTTATTTTTGATTGACATTTCGCCAATCATACATAAACATAGTATCCAAACAAACCCCTCTTCATAGGTCTATGGTGAAGATAATGAGCAAGCGTCCTTGCATCCATTTAACGTGTTTATGTACGTCTTAATTCCGATCCCATTGCGATCAATAGCCCACCGCACTGTTACACATACGTTACTGCACGTGCATGTATAAGAGACATCTCATTGGCTCAAGGAGACTCAAAAACTGGTAAATGCAACTTATGCAAAGAGAGACAAATCGTAAAAAATCAGGAAGTTTCTAATGACTAACTTGCAAAGATTTGACAAATATTGTTTCCATAATTAGCAAGTATCAATTGCAATACCAAAAAGCAGAATGAGATGGCTCCTTTGTTTCTTCATTGGTTTTCGGATTGAATCAGTCGTATACATGGTACAGAAACTAAATCGAAAGTCGCAAAGAAGATTTGTTTTGATTAATCTGAAAAAGTTTGCAAACTTTACAAGATTGCGTGAAATTGGAATTTTCAACGTGCATAGAGATACTTCCCGTAATTAGTGTTTTTTTTTTTTTTTGTAAAGTTCTTCGAGTCTGCGCAATAGGCAATCAAATGCATACATAATTAAGCTACGTTAAAAAAAAAAAAAGTTTCCTTCAGAGGAGAGAGCTTGTTTTTCATTTCTAAAAATATTTTGAGAAACATTTTTACAATTTTGGTTCCGAATTTTGAGGAATCGCTTGAGTCCAAAGTGGCTGAACGTTGACACCAGAAGGTTCGAGGAGCTATAACTGTAACTGAGCAATCATTCCACGCAGTACAACGGTAAGCACAGTTTACTCTAATTCGTGACTTTTCGCCATTTGCTGAGACTACTACATTGAGCATTTTGCACGTTTCAAACTTTGCTTAAGTTTGGTTGTTTAGTCCGACAAGCCTTTAACGAGAAAGCAGTGTATCAGTGTGGAATGTTGGAGAGGTAGTACACTGTGTGGGTACACTAGAACTGTGTATTGAGGAAAATAGTTCCACTATTTAAATAAGTGTGAGGCTAGATATATTGTTGCAGCCTCACGTTCTCAGCAACCCTCACAGACAAACACAATTCTGGTTTAGACACGTTTACCATTTTATACCAGTGTTGATACTTGTTACATGCATGCAAAGCATTAACATTAGACATAAGTTTGTGCTTTTTACATGATTTCTTTGTACAATTATTGATTGTATTTTACCCTACGTGTTTGGAAATAAATACCAAAGAATTTAACAACGATCAAAGATGATTTTTGTGAGGATTTAATGATAACTATTTGCTAACTTTTTGAAAGTTATGTTTACTTCTATATTTGTTTGTTTTTCAAATATTTGAATCAGGGAATTACCTGGAACAAAGGAAGAATTACTTCAAGAAGATTTAAACATCACGTAAGTTGCACCATTTCTTAAAATTTTAACTAGACTATCGTTTAGCAATTCTTCATCATATTTTGTGTACTATAAGTAACAATAATAAATATGTGATATTTTTATTAAGATGAAATTTTAAGGTATCATCAAGTTATTTATGAATTTGTACTATTAAAGGTTTATTTTTCTTGAAATTAATTTTGCATTTCATAATGCTTCCAAAATAAAACAAGTTAATTTTTATTGAGTTTGTATTCATATGTGTGGACAACACAGCTGCATAGAATACTATAAGATGATGATTTTTAGAGCGAAAGCGATTTTTAAATATATATTATGTGCTGGAAATTAAACATTTTGGGTTTTTAATTCAAACATGCATTGTTTTCCACGTCCTCCATGCTTAATCAAAACCCCAGATCTTCTGTTTTAAACATAACAAAATACATACATGTAATCTCAAGTAATGAACAATTAAGATTGTGTATGTTAAGACATTCTGTTATAAGCGGTTGTTTTGATCATACATATGCGAAGTTTTTAATTGCCGTTAAGGGTGTAATTTGAACTATCCAATTCCAGAAGCATCGCGCGAAATTGTTTATTATGTTAACCGGCGCCAGCCCGGGACATGAGACAGGTAAACCGATGATACCTTTAGCGATTCAAGTGAGCGTGTGGTCGACTGTCAGCTACGTAATGCCACCCCACTGAGTCGGGATCAAAATGTGACTCATAGAGCAAAACGCTTACAGAAGCATTTTGATAATTGAATTAAAAAACTACCAAGGCTATTAAATTGACTAATAATTACAAATCACTTTAACACCGCTCCCTCTTGATAACGTATTTTCTTTAGTGAGTTATCTTTCAGTATTCAAAGTAATGTTCCTTACCTTAGTTTTAGTCTTAATTACGATTTGACACTAAAACAACATAATATCTTAATATCATATTTCATGAGAGAAAGGGAAAAAAGAACCTTTCTTTGAAGATTTTTTCAAATTGTTAAAACCAGTAAGTTATTGAGATCATTCATCCGTTGCAATTTGACTGCTTGAATAAAGTTTTTTATTTATTTTTTAACGAAAATCTTCAGGCATGCGTTATCAGTTGCGTGAAAAAATCTGAATGTACCCTTCAAAGTCAAAGTCATTGAAGCATTCTATTTCATTTCTTTGTTCATATGTAATTGTTGCCTTCCAAGAAATAGGATTAACGTCAGCTTATATGAATTACACGTTTTTTTATTTTTTATTTTATTTTGAAGACAAACACTTTCTCACTAGATTGACTTTTTTAAATAGGTGTTTTAGTCAAAAATAGGACAAGTTGGCGCCGGTCTTGTTACATGTAAGAAAAATGAATGTCACTGTAACAAAATAAACATATTAAAACGAAATTAGAAATGAGTAAAGCATTGTATCATGAAAATCCTTTGAGAAGTACATTTGATTTAAATTAAACCCGGTACAATTTTGGGGAACATTTTTTTAAACCCATTTCCGAAATACTTTATCAATTTATTCTATCAGTTATTTATAAAGTCATTTTCTGAATACTAACAACCCTCCATTTGTGACATTTTTTTAGCTGATTAGTCAATTTTATTTGGTTGAGATTCTCATGAGAGTCAAATTTACTATAGATAATTTAGAAGGAAAATGTTACATGTCGGGGAAAATGCAGCCTATGACAATTTCATTTAAGCATTATCAAGTTTTAAGGTACACATTCTTGTTATCACAAAAACAAAACAAACAACATAATTGCATGAAATAAACAATTGATATTTACGGGCAATTTACTTAATAGAATGTTTCAATGCTGAGTCTAAAATTCTGAGTTAAAAATGTATTCAGATGCCAGTTTCAACTGTTATATAATTCGAAATTATAACTCATGTTTTTGAGTGTAACCACATGAGACGAATTGGTCTTCTTTGTTATAATTTGAAGGTCACGGGCATATCCGCAATTGAAAGATTAATTAATTAATTATTTCAGAATTTTACCTGCATTGAACACACCTACTTAAGGAGTCACATTTACGTCCTCGCAATGCTCCTCTTAAACGGTAGAGCATATATCTGCAAACTGGTATTAAGTGAAAGGGTATAAAACTGGTATTAAGTGAAAGGTATACCTTTGTAAACCCTTTAATTAATGTACAACGCACTTAAGATCTCTTTAAATAATTTTTAATTAAGGAATTGAAAGAAAATACATTAGAAAATATGAGTTGAATTGATAATTGCAATTTTCGTTGAAAACATTGTATCGACTAGTCTATAGTTAATCTCTAAATATTGAATTATGCACATTTTCACATGCAAGCTTCGTTGACTAAGCTAAAAGAATTTTAAGTATCTGGGTAAAAATGAGTGAGATGTTTGAAATCAAAAAGGAAAAAACAAGCTTTTATGAGTAGATTTAGTGATAAAGGTGAAATTATATGTTGTGTTATGATACCATTTAAATATCTGTTTAATATTTGTTTAATGAGCGACCTTTACAATAACACTCTCGGATGACCATAAGAGAATAAATGAATTATTACATATTTAGCTAAAAGCTAAAGAGTGTAGTAGATTTATATTTGAATTTGGACAAAAAAAGGTTTGAGATACCTGTGATTTAAATAGGCCTGTACGTAATGTATGCATCATTTTGTAAATATATTTAGAATTCATTATATCAATTAATGCGACAATAAAAAAATAAAAAATGCATAGCAGAAGCTGTAATCAAATGTTTAATACATACAATCAATAAAAAAACTAAAGGAAGGTTTGCCTGCAAAACTTGAATTTAAAGACATAGCTAAATCTGTTGATGTATTCTAAAGTCCGACAAATAAACAATAAAGACAAATAAAAAATAAAAAAACCTTAGAATTGATAAGCACAGCTTGATCGTTTTGGTGTATGCGTGTTATGAAGACACAAATAATTTAAGACAACTAAACGAATTTAAGGGGGGACTAATTTAGTATGGGTTCAGTGAATAAATGTCATTTCATTAGGATAAGTATAAAAAGTATAACAGGCCAAGTATATATTAAAATGACGTTATGGTTTTGCGATGGAAGGGATCGTTTTGCATTAATTCGATGACGATTTTAAAATGTCGACTTGTGCAACTGTTAAAAAGAGATGAATATACAATGGAACAATCAATTGCAAACTATGATATTATCTAATATGCTTTGTTACCTTGAAAATTAACACAATTACAAAAGATCAAAGATATGTATTTTGTTTAAATTAAAGCATACTCCTGTCTTATTCCTTCCCCCACTTGAGCTATCAAATACATTTGTTATCAATTAATACAAATTTGTTCATTCTTCCCCTGTATTTTATAATTTCCGTTTTATAAGCTTGTTTCCTTGTTAACCCATAAATTTTAAAATAGTTTTCATGATTCATGTATACATTTCGTTCACATTAAGTTCTCATTTATTTAAAGTTATCTATTATATTTTTGATACAATTAAATTTTTCTACAAAGTGACTTCTAAACTTGACATCCTTATAAACGTCTCTCATTGCTTTTAGAGTTTAATGAAAATACGTAAATTGTAAACTAGTAATTGTTACTATTGATATTAAAAACAAGATAATAGTGTGATTTGTTTACTTTCCTCTATTATACCTTTGGTAATGATCACATATTATCGTAGGTCATTCTTAAATTCAAAACCTTATATTCTTCCAGAAATTGCTCTGATGCTAGTAGTACTTTAAGGATTTTAACATAACAATTACTCTTTTAATCTGTATATGCTATATTTAGG
>JAIGNY010003708.1:500000-510000 GCA_020152595.1 Chiridota heheva | reverse complement strand
AAGAATCGAATGATTTGCCTTTTTTTTCTTGCCTGGGTACAGCGATGGCAGACAATTTTATGTTTGAATGGATTTATTCCCATGTTTATGTATGCGTGAACCATCGAATTCATACAATTATAAAGTGTGGGTGGTATATCATCAATCACATTAATGATTTAGTGCCACATGAACATTCATCTTCCTACATTTTGTTCATTGAACAGTTAAACCAATAGCTTCATTGTTGGACGTACGGGAATTGATATCGTATGGTTACGCTTAAATGATTTGATCATTAACCTATACAAAATGAAATCGACGTATTATTTATATCTATAATTGTGTATAATTGATATATGTAAGTTTAGGCGATTATACTAGCAGAAGGGAAGTCGTATAAGTTTAATCCATATATGTATATATACGTCATTACTGTAGTTTAATTAAATTGTGATGATATATCTTAATTTTGTTTCATGTCATCCATACATCACCATATTTTACTTCTTTCATTCCATGTTTATTAATTACACTATAGCGCAAATGGCATGCTTTACAAATTATTGTATTATCCTAAATTGATCTACAATTTCAGTTGACAAAACAGTAGATTTCGCACTGCTGTTTATCCAACTAACGTATAATAAACCTAGGTGCCGGAGTACGGTAAGGGAGTTTTAGGGGAAATCTTAAGTCCTTGGGCTGCTTCCAGCCTTTCGGACACAATATTTGTAAACTTAAACGTTTTAAGGGTAATGACCTATTCAATACGTATGGGAGCTCACAAATATATGGACCATGCACAAATCCTCCAAAATCCACAAATCCAAAGGTGTAGAACAGTTTCCCCAATTTCGCGAAACCCCTTGTATTTACAACACATAAATGTTTATTTCTAATGATCCATCGTATTATCTGATGTAATGTATTTACTTTTTAGCTCGACTATTCAAAGAATAGTAGAGCTATTTTACTACCCCGGCGTCTGCGTCTGCGTCTGCTTCTGCCTCTGCGTCTCCGTCGACGTCGGCGTCCGGTAAAGTTTTGGTTAAAGTTTTCATAACTTGAGTTATGAATTGTGTACATTCATGTAACTTGGCATAGGGGTAGAGGACATGGGTAGTGATCAGATGAACATGATTGGAGGGTTGTGTGTGCATACTAATTAGCTTATTTGCATAACAATGATTTTTTTATTAGGTTAAAGTTTTGGTTAAAGTTTTTTGGTTAAAGTTTTTATAACTTATGAATTGTGTACATTCATGTGAGTTGGCATGATTAGGGATTGTGTGACATAGGGGTACTGTTCAAGTGAGCATGATTAGGGGTTGTGTGTACATACTAATTAGCTTATTTGCATAACAATGAACATATTTGTATCTATAATATCTCTTAAATTACAGTGGATATGGAGAATTTGTTTCCACAAATGATCATATATGTGAAAAGCATTGGCTACACTTAATGGTGAGGTGAAGTGTGCATATTAATTAGGTTATTTGCATAAGAATATACTTTTGTACAAAATGTTTACATTTATGAGCGCATAACTGAAGTTATGAATGGTGTACATTCATGTATCTTGCTACACGGGTAGAGGACATGGGTACTGTTCAAATAAGCATGATTGGGGTTGGATGTGCATACTAATTAGCCTATTTGCATAACAATGAAAATATTTGTATCTATGATATGTCTTAAATTAAAGCGGAGTGGGAATTTTGTTTACACAAATGATCATATATATTAAGAGCATTGTCTGCACTTAATGGTGAGGTGTAATGTGCATGTTAATCAGGTTATTTGCATAACAATAGACTTTCGTATCAAATGTTTAACCTGAGATAATAACTTGGTACTTGATATAGTTGTAGGTGGCATTGGTACTGTTCAGTTAAGCATGATTGGGGGCTAGTGTGTACATACTAATTAGCTTATTTGCATAACAAAGCAAATATTTGTATCTATGATATGTCTTAATAGAAAGTGGGTTTGAGGATTTTGTTTACACAAATGATCATATATGTGAATAGCATTGTCTACATTCAATGGCGAGGTGTAGTGTCCGTATTAATTAGGTTATTTCCATAACAATTTTCCCTCAACGTTTTCAACTGTCAAATTATGATAACCTTAACTAGATTCTTTGCAAGTACTTTCCTGGCGTATCCAATAGTTTTAATCCCCAAAATCACAGAGAAAAATATGAAAGAATTTCTAAAGTCTGAGGATATCATGATGTGATGTCACAACTATGTAGTAGTCAGATTTCAGTCGTTTCTAAACAAATGAGACAAAACTTTTGACCTAAATATCTCCTTAATGGGTTAATATTTTGGAATGCTTTCTTCACCATTTTTTGTTTCTTTCTTGGTGTAAGGTGAATTAACTTGACCACTAAACTAATCCATTAAGATGAATAGAGAAGGTAGTTAGGTAAGTACATGACGGAAGAAATAACAAATAATTGCATTATGCCGTAAGGATACATTGTTGATATCTTAATATTTTATTGACATGAGCAAGTCATGGGTCTCTCCTTTCTTTGTGAGTCAATAAATATATTGAATAGAGGTGTTTCAGTTATAAAGATTTCTTTCATGTTTACACAGTTACTGGATGAGGTAGTAACCTCACCCAAAATGTCTGATACAACTCAAAGATATTTTGAGGCTTACACTAATATGTAAAATCTGAAGAAAAGGGAAAAGTAAGTGCATCCTTCGAAAACTCATGTGATTTAAAATAATTTCCCCTACTAGCCCCATTACCGTCATATACATCCATCAACAAGCCCATTGTCTATGCTAGATTTGAATAGTCAAGCATACTGTCCTTTCGACAATTCTTGTGTAAGTATCAAATTCTGATACATTTTCATATTTCTCTGCCGGCAGGCCGGAGCAATTTCAACGGCAGATGAGTCGCTGGCATGAGCAAGTCCTTTATATTGATTAGCCCGGTGAGACCCTGTGGCGATTTGCTACTCTTTCGCACCCAAATGTCACTTCGTATATCTTTAGCCAAAACCACAAGCACACTTTTGTCTTCTTATGTAGATCATATTTCCATCGTTTTAGTCCTTGTTTTCTAATTTCCCTCACATTTTACACGAATGGAGTCACTGGCTGTCAATCCAGTTATTTATCTTAGTGTCCTTGTTCCTTGGTCACAATGGGCGGTTTTACCTTGGCCAAAATGAAACCCAAACACTAGAACTTAACATCTCATCTCAATGGCCCACCTTTCACCCAAAATCGTACAAACCCTTCCAGAGCAAATCCTCTCTATGCACTTCAAGATCATACTTAGTAAATACTCTGAGCGAGTATAGTGGGTCGTGTTTAATCAGCCTTTTGTTAGCTCTTTTATGTATACCTCTTTCAGATTTGTTCATATATGTTTAGTTGTGAATATAATATTGGGTATATTTAATAGATCTATGAGCTATCATGACAGGCACGGCGTCTGCAATTGAAACTATTGGAAATGGTGCCGTCTGCTAACATTTGTATATTCCGCAGCTGGGGCATTCTTATGTTCATATCCTTTAGCCTAGGAGGCGGGATATATAAAAACAAAGCCTCTGAAACTCAAGGTAGTCATGAATCTCGCAAATGAATTTTCTTTAATTCTTTAGCGAAATAGAAAATATTTTTTACATTTCGAATTTACCGCTGCAAGATCTATTTTAGGAAAATTATTTGGTGGTTTGAATTTCATTTACATTGACAAATATGAAGCGTAGTTTCATACAGGGAGATGTTGTCCATACTTTGTGAAACTTAAGAACAAAAAGTACATTGACAATGCCGAAGAAATAGTGTTTTTAAAGTTTTTTATTATTTGTTACAAACAAAATTAATCATATGATATTATAAATATTTAAACACTTAAGTATTAATTTAAATTAATTTGCATATTATTTATAATCATTAATATTTTTACAATAAGTCAAAGTTATATGAAATACTATCATTATTTTTTACCTATTGGAATTTGGTTTTAAAATATATTAAATCCCATCTGTATAATTGTTGTTTCTTTCCCATGTGATCTTTACTGTAGTTGTATTTATAGCTCAAAATATTCATTATTTCTATGTTTATGTATATAGTCATTTTGTGGGTTATACATTATGTACATGTAAATGGAGTTTATACCAAAATTGCACTGGTAGTTATTGGTACAAAAAGGTGTCCGCACAACGAGAGAACGGCTACATCAAAATATTTTACCTGAATTTGTTGGATTAAAGAAGTAGAGGCAACAATCTCTTTTCTTCATCTGTCAATTCAAAACCCACCTGCAAGTGGCATCCCATTAATTTATAAGAGCATCCACGTGTTTGAAACTTTTTCAGGCTAATCGAAAATCTATGCGACTTTAGAAAAGGTGTGAAAAGAAGAGAAGCAAATCTCTTCGACAAACTTATTGATCTATGAAAACAGCTGTTTATAAAAGCTCAAAAGTCTGGGTTGTTGATACCTGAATGTAAAGGAAACTGGTCAATACGGGTTGTAAACCAAATCATTTATGCAACTGTCAGGTGAGTTCTCACCAACAAATTGTTCTGCTATTTCCAACGGTGTTTTCAAACTAAACATTTGATGTACTGATGTACTAATAAACTCTTTTTTTTATATTATTAATAAGACGTGTTTTCCTGGCAAATTGAATGAAAAATAAATTGCAAGTTATTTGAATATCCATATTTTAAAAACAATTCGTTTTTCTCTTGGTTGACAGCGTATCAATGAGATACAAGTGTGCATCCTTATAACTTTGTCAGTTTGTAGGTTGGGTAAACCATCAGTAAGGTATTCCTTAGATTACGAGATTCTATAACAAAATATAGAAGCTGACATCAGTTTTTGTTTCCCAATTGAGGATCATTAATGTTTATCAATAATGCTAATCTTTACAACAACAGGGTAACACACATTTATCACTTACAAAAAAGATACAGAGTTGATAAAAGTTAAACCTAGAAATCTCCAAACCAAAAGAGAGATTTCGGTTAACGAATATTTCCATTAATATACATTTTTTCGTTTTTGTTATTTTTATTTTTACGTGGTAAATTGTAAGTACTTTAATAGATGCGGTTTTTACTACTTTTCTGTTAATAAAATCTCGAGGACAAATAGTTTGATTTTATTCATTAATTTATCTTAATATATTTTTAACGAAGATATTGTTTCTTTACCATTTTGTCTCTTTTAAACACCTCTTCCTATGATGTTAGATTGCAAGTACAATGAATTAATCCATTACCATAATGTCAATATGTTGGTAAATACTTCCTTAAGATATATTTTTCAGTTAGCTGTGTAAACTATTCAGCGCGACTCTGAGTAACTCTTGTGACATCAGTATCTGTATGTCATTAGAATTCATAAAGCTTTAAATTGATATGATGTAGAAGGATTCTCAATCAATTGAAATTCTTGACCACTTTATAATCAATTGGAATAAAAAGTTCCGAAGGTATGCAAATATGCAGTTTGCACTGTCTTTCTAGAATAGTGATTTACATACCGAATAAATGCACACGTATACATAATTTAGACCTTAGAGCCAAAAAAAACTTAAACTGTTAAAACATTTCAGCTATGTGTATCTGGTTATAAGGCATTTAAAAATACCTTGCAGTTTTTTTCTGGTGCTTTCAAGACATGGTCAATTAATAGATAACGTGCGTGTGCCCCCAAGAGAAAGAGAGACAATATTTATATTTTAGATGAAAAGTCACGATTTAATCAGGGGCGGAAGACATGATGTGGTTACCAAAGTGTATGATTCAATAGCAATTTCGACAAATGACAATCTTCCCGTTAGCGAAGTCCTGCGGAATCGTAGGGTCTTCCGATTATAGCAACTATCACTTCTAACTTTAGGAATAGGCTCGCGTGCGTTTTGTGAGTAATCTTTATTATTTGAGTTTTCCAGGATTTGAAAGTCGTTAAATGCGTTTAGTCAGCTTTCATTTGTCGATAACGCTTTGTATTATAATCTATATGTCAATATTAATACGAAGATGAACGAAGAACGAGCATATAAAACTCATCGTTACGAAGACGTTCCCCACAGTCTTATTATTATGCTGCAGCATTTCAAAACTTGCATAACACTGATGTTAAACTATTAAAGGAAAGTTCTCGGTACCCTACAGGAAATGTTTACCTTGTTTGAACAAGGACAATGAAATGAATCTCGAATAAATGTTTGCTTAACATGTTAACAGGGTAAGGAAAGGAAATGGTAAACCAGTTTACATTTTTTGTGAATAAATTTGAGAAAGCTCTTAAGGAACCTTCATTGACGCTTTATTAATGGATTAGCAAAATGGTCAGATATAGTCCATCGTATTTGAAAGAAGACTTCAAAAGAAGCAAAATGGCGAAGAAAGCATTCAAAAATCTGATACCGTTAAGGAGATATTCAAGTTTAAAACTCTGTCCTACTGTGTAGAAATGACTGGTTTAGTAAGTGTATAAGGGTGACGCCCTCATCCTCACATTCTTAACAATTGTTAAAGTGCTATAAAGAACAATTATTAAACTTTTTTACTTTTCGAAATATTTTTTCCTAAATTATATTATAGACTCTTATTTTACTCCTTTCCTGACATATCCAATGGTTTTTCTCTTTAGACTTCTTAATCTGGAATATACATCCATTCGATAATTAAGTTTTTATCATAGTCTGCACGATAAGCTGATGGCGTTGCAATATAACCAAATCAATTTATATATTTTGTGTAATTTAGTTAATGTTTCTCTTTTGCGTTATATTCCTTTCACCGATGATAAGTCCAATCATATCTCGCATATGGCCTGCTGTAAAATGACAACGTCAAATGGAAGCCTCTATGAAGACAAACATTTTACTGCTATGATGTTGAGCAGCAATGCTTAACAAAGCTCATGGGTCTCGTACCAACCAATTATCTTGTTAACTTGACGTGTGACAACCCATGATGTGTTTCACCTGAATTTATATTTCACATCAATCTTTTAGTGAGCTGTATAACCGTTTAAAAATAATATTCTTTAAATCTTATGATGATATCTTTAATTTTTCTTGCATATTTACAGAGCGGGTGCAATGAAGGAGAGGTCTAAAAATGCAGCCAAAACAAGACGTGAAAAAGAAAACGCAGAATTTTTCGAACTAGCCAAACTCTTGCCCCTCCCCTCTGCAATTACAACACAATTAGACAAAGCATCCATTATCAGGCTATCTACCAGCTACCTAAAGATGAGGGCATTGTTCCCTGAGGGTGAGTATTTCGTCAAAATGGTGTTTTTCATACCTTATATGCGGGACCTGCTGTAGCAGGGTTGGACTGAGGTTTCATTTCATAAAATGTGAAAGAAATATTGTTGGTGAAAGATGTGTCCGTTCAATTTTGAGCTACCAGTTTTTGCAAGAACGAAGAGTTTGCATGGGAAGAGCTCTGACCATTGGCGTATACTCGAACTCAAACAGGAGACAGCTGGGCCCTCAAAAATAGCTTAAGTAGCTCACTTTTTTGAGGTGTTTAGTAAGGTAACATGTGGCTGGTACTCCTACTTAGGGGGATACACCTTTATGGGGATGTATGCAACCAGGCATATACGTAATGAAAGAGAAATGCCGATTGAACGCCGGGATTGAACGGTACTGAATGATACATATTCGCTGATGAAGATGGAGCATACATCCTAAGACGTGAATTTTGTTGCAGGTCTGAAAATGAAATAGTTAATCCAAAAAAATCCAATAAAATTGTATTTGCTGTGGGAAATTGATCTTAAAGGTATATGGAAAGTTTTAAAGCATTATATTTTCTATTCAATAGAAAGAGTTTTAATTTCGAGACAGAATATTTTTGAAATTATGTCAAAATCACATGAAGTTTTTGAATAATAGCTAATCAAATTGTGAATAATTTTCAATGTATGTGAAGGTTAGAATTCATACAAAAATTAAAATGAAAGTTAATCGAATTTGATGAGAATTTTATTTTGCTCGTGGGTTATTGCCTATTTTCTTCCAATTAAGATCAAGTTATTGTTACCTGTCCATAGATCTGTAACTTGAATCAGGAAACTGTTAAAGTATCTTTTCCTAAGTGTTTGCGGCGCTCAATTTGTTGGTATCAAACTAATCAAACAGTAAGAGATGAAAGACCAAAAGAGTTTTTGAAAAGTTCTTTGAAAAATAAGATAAAGTCTACAAAATTATGTACCTGGTCCAGTTGCTAATAATACAAATTCTGTCAAAACTTTTGGTAGTGATCATTTTGATGGAAAATGGTACAAACAATTATATTTATGGAATGCAGGAAATAATGAATTGTTTAAAATTGTAAAGGTTACATGCATGGCGATGCTCATGAATATCGTAGATAAACATTGGCGATGGGAAGGAAGTCTGACCCGCACAATTGATAATGATCTCATCCAAGGCGAAATTTGTTAATCATTTGAATTCGTGAATCAGTCCTATGTAGGTCTTGATGGCTTCAAAACTAAACGAGAATTATTATTAGCAATAATCTGGGTATATTGACGAATATCTACATCGACTGAAAGCTCTACCTAGACAAAAGAGTTGCATCGAAAAGTTAACCTTTCTCTTGAAGGAAAATCTCTGCCATTGTCAAAGACCATCATAATTGTTCAGTATAAAATTCACATTTCCATTCAGTTTTTTTTAATATTATGTATTACATATATACATTATCAGTCACAATCTGACAGTGGCACAGTTTCTTGGAGAAGTGATAATAATAAAATATCCATCATTTAAAGCTTTCTTTATTTCAAACCCTTTTTAACATTTGCTCTTATTGTATTTATGTTCATTTGTGCAAAATCTGCTGATGGCGCTTCCATTGTTTTAAATGTCTTAACTTCTACATAGTCCCATTATTCATCATTAGATGACGTCATGTAAAAAAAAATATGACTACGGAATACTATTCATGATAAAAGCAAGGTTTGTTACTTTAATCATCAGAAACACCGAAAATTAATTGTAATACAAACAAATTTCTTTTATCCTAAATATAAACATAAGTTTTCCATGAATTTTCTTAATATCTTAATCTTGTTCAATAACATCATTACCCTTTGTAATTTGTGCCATAATCATCCTGTCACCAGCCATTCTTAAACCTTATTTAGACAAAGGGTCTTAAAGGAACTTTATTGTAATTTTACATAAAGATACAAATTATATCTCAGGAGGACGGTTTACCAACTAAAAATACATAACGTGCAAAACATGCCTATAAAGAAAACATTCCAATTGCCGACAATGGCGTCTGTGTATATAGTGATTTAGATCTTCACCGGAACGTTCTGTTTAATCAGAGAGCCCATATTTTTTGAGAACGTATGAAATCACATTCCGTAATAATTTCTAATGTTGAATACTACCGAAGAGTCGGTAGCTGACATCCGAGACAATGTAACACAAATACGAGTGCCACACGCGTGGATTTATGGTAATTTATTCATATTGATTTTCCGGGGTACATATACCATTATTTCAAATTAGTTTACATGTCCAGGGATGATCTAGAGTGTATATTTCCAATTGGGGGAAAATATTCGCGTCAGGCGCTATTTAGAGCAGTTTAATATTGACATTAAGCACTGCAGCTGTGTTTCATTATACAAAAATGATGAAAAGAGATGGTTATTAGGCATGTCTCATTGCTCGTATCAACACAAAATCGGATGAGATCACAAATGACCTTTACCATTGTGACCTACCATTGTGACTGTATAATGCTACAAGCAAAGTAATTACTATGGAATTTTTAAATCTATTTCTCAGTGCTGATCTTTGTATAATGAACTCGTGTATTTTCTTGTACTACAGCAGACTTACGTTATATATAGATGAAATTATTTCATAATACTCATCAGCTCATGTTTACTCGTGAAGATGGAAGGGATCGAGTTTTGTAAGCACTCATCTCAGATTGAGTGTTTCTAAATGAGTTAGTCCTGATGAGTGT
>JAIGNY010003708.1:472500-495000 GCA_020152595.1 Chiridota heheva | reverse complement strand
TTACTCTACTTTAACTTTGGCCGATTCCTTTTGGTTGATCGTAAGTAATATGATGGACCTCCAGTAGTCTCTATTCCGCATAGCTGTATTTAGGTCATTAACTTCAAGCCCTGTGTCTTCCTTTGAGAACGTCGATGAAGTCTTTAGTGTGTCATCCTCTTCCCCTGCGCCCATGGGTTGGTGTCCAGAGTAATAATTGGAAACAAGATCACCCATGTTACAACGCAAGTGCATTATTTCTTCATTCAAGCAAACATTTCTTCATTTTTGGTTCTGATGCGATCAGAACTTGGAATCAGTAACCTATGCGGTCATGATTGCGTGTTTGAGTGTGTGTGTGTGTTTATGTATGTATGTATGTATGTATGTATGTATGTATGTATGTATGTATGGATGGATGTATGGATATGTATGGGATGGATGGATGGATGGATGGATGGATGGATGGATGGATGGATGGATGGATGTATGTATGTATGTGTGACGCTGAGCTCGTAAACACGATATCCAAGAACGGTACCGTGGATCGTGTCATATGTGGTACACAAATAGCCCATGGCCCGTAAATGTGCCCTTTCGTTTTTAGTGGTGATGTCATGCATATTAATGTGTAGGTGGGGCCAGTGGCATGGTGGCAGGGACAGGGGGAAACTGAGACGGCGCCGAGTGCTCAAGCGGGCGCCAAAATCGTCCTGAAAATAATCTTTTTAGGCCCTGGGAAAATTTATGTGTTGATCAATAGCTTCTTCTTATATACTATTTGCACGTAATATTCCATTTTTGTCGTCCAAAACATTTGAAGAAAGCGCCCCTTGAACAGTTGAAACATGGACGGGATAAAACTGCCAGTGTCATTTTCGTCCCGTTCGAAGGACACTCTCTCAACGAGTTGAAAAGGTATTACGCAATTATTCGGCCACACAGGTAGTTGAGACAACTCAACAAAAAAGGCTGTAATTTTTTTTAAACTGAATATTTGAACATCAGCAAGTTCTTAATTGGATCATTTATACCCTGAAAACTGGTTTAATTATTTTATTTGGTGCAAAAATCGTAAAAATAGCACTATTTTCAGCAGTGTAATTCTGAGTGACTTTCAAAATCTTCCTTCCCTTTACACCTTTTCGATAAACAATCCTGCGCTTAACGCCATTTCCATTCATCAGTGCAATATACGAGTAAGGACTTTTGTCTGAGGTCAGGAGTTATGCACCATCGAGCATACTTATGTAAAACAAACACGTACAATGCGAAAAGTATTTTCCAAAGATAATTGTAGGCAATAACAATCACCATATAATCATACACATAAACTTATGCTTCTTTGAATATGACGCAATAAAATTATACCTTGGCTACTTATGAATATGCAAGATATACACTTTACAAGTTTCTCTATGCCTAAAACTCCACAGATATAACACATATTGATGTTATTCAAATAAAAACTCCCCTCGTTTTGCCGTTATACGGGGAAGAAGTTGTATTGCTGGAATGCTCTTCTTGATATTTTTAACTTCGAAATGAATTTACGTGGAAATACGAAACAGCATCAATTTCGATGTTCAAAGGTTAAATTTTCTTTAAAAAATTCCAAGTAAAATTTTTTCACATGTTTCACACCTTTAAAGGGCAAATTTTGTTAAAACGCGAATAGGAATTATTTGGAAATGAACTGGAAATGCAAACCGCCACATGCGGTTACTGAAATGCCACAGGCACACAAAATCAGGATGGAGTTCTGTTCAAGGGGCGAGTTCTGTAATGAGCGCATAAATGTTCCACAGAAAAAAAGACCACATTTTCGGGGACTTCACCCCGAACGCAACCATTGGCACTCAAGCGGCCCCTGGATTTCACGCCTGGACTGTAGAAGATGCATGGAGATAACTCGTCAGCAATATTTAGTATCTGACCCTACCATGAAAGGACAGCAATTTTATTGAATACAGCTGGTAGAAGCTTTTCGAGAGGGCACCAAATGCTCACAGGGGCGCAAAAAAATGTCTTGAGAATATGTTCTTATAAACTTTTTATTCTCAACGCTGTAAATGTTTTCCCTGAAAACTTTATTCCTCATTAAAAACATTAAAACTATCCTAAACCCAAACTACATATTGTAGTCAATGGGATTCTATATTTGAAAATTCGTTCCAAAATATATATTCCTTTTAAGTAATTTTAGTGTAGAATTGACACGATTTTTAGCAATCTTCTTCTACCAACAGACCAAAATTAACCCAAACAACGCCCACCAGGACTGCAGGAAGTCAACCTGCAATTTTCTGCTATCCCCAGCGCCCCTACCTACAGCTTCGCCCCATATATGTGACACATTTTAAAGCCCTTTTCTGCTATCCAAAAAAAAACCCACGTAGGCCCGGTCTTCTTGGAAACGCTTGGGTCCCCAACGGTTCTTCGCGGCCTTCGCCCCTATATCATGTTTATAAAGTTAACACAATTTTTAGCAAGTACTAGTTTGTCCGCTTCCATTTTCGTGAAATTTTCTTAATTTAGAAGATGTCTTTTTCAATATTTTAGAACTTCTCTTCAATTTTTGGAAAATTTCCTTCATTCTGCGGAAGTTTTGTTCAATATATGAGAATTGTTTTTGTTTTTTCAAATTTGGGGAAATTTCCTTCATTTTGGGGATATTTTCTTCGATAATAAGGAAGTTTTCTTAAATGTTTGTTAAATTTCCTTCATTTTGGGGATAATTTTCTTTAATATTTAAGAACGTTTTCTTTAATTTGTGGAGAATTATTTTCATTCTCAGGAAGTTTCCTTCATTTTCGGGAAATGTTCTTTGTCCCTAGATTTGAAACACCAATTTTTGCAATTTCCTAAACGGTGCCATATTAACGGTGCATGCCAATTTAAATCTACGTGCACGTTTCACTTAAGATAAAAATATATATATATATGTATTTCGGAAGGGGTGGGGAGGGGGAGTGTGCGCCAAAATGTCCTTACCCCCTGTGAAACATTGCCTACCACGCCACTGGGTGGGGATGAATCTTAAAATCTTGAAACATTCATATTTTATCAACCACATGTCTGTTTTGTTTCATATGTGGTGTAATTATGTTGTTAGTATGTATATGTTCATGGTACAAAAGTGTCGAATTTCATTTGTATGCAAAGTGTGCGGGGCTTAACATGATTTTGTTGAAGAGAGCTTGTAAACACAGTGACTCAAGAACGATATCTGAGATTCAGGTTATACGTTGAACACAGATTGCCCATGGACTGCAGATGTGCCCTATCGTTTTTGGCAGCAAAGTGCATATTCATGAGTAGACAATTAAGGCATAAATTCAAAATTTAAAATGCTTATATTTTAACAACCGCATGTCTGTTTTGTTTCATATATGAAAGAAATTATTATGTTATTAGCTAGTGTATACATATTGATAGGATAAAAATGGTTGAATTTAATTAATTGTGAAATTCCATTCTTGAGAGTACTGTAAGTCATTTGGTTGTCATTGTTATTTTGAGCCCACTGTGCAGTAACATTTATTACACAATAGTTCAAACTCAAAATTCATATTGCGTGTCGGAACCTCAAAACCTTTAATTTTATTTTAACTTTGTACAAAACAGTGGGTACTTTCTGCTTGCATTATATTATTTTATTAAAGTGTTATTTTATTTGTATTCTTATTAAGCAGTCCAGTTTGTACCCCCGATCGGGAGAACAGTTTTGTTTTTCCGATCGGGGGATCCTTTACACAAGTATCTCACAATACATCTATCCAAATTCGAAACTTGTACAGGAATAACATAAGAATCAGACACATTTCGAGCGCGGGGAACCCAACCACTGCGAAGGGTTCAAATTTTTCTTCACGATTCGAAATATTGACATATAAATTATCTTTCACCGTGCGCTTTTAAAATTCACCGTGCGGTTTTCGAGAAATTTGAAGAAAAGTGGTGACTTCGTGTTATGTGTTATTGTTAGGCAGTCGCGTTTTAATAAGATTTTGTAAAAAAAAAAATAAAAAATTGTTCAGAAATTATTTTTGACTAACATGGTAACGGCGCGCCGTTTTAACATTCAAAACATAATTTCTAATATCAAGATTTGAATTCTTGATATCGGAAATTTAATTTTTGATATTAATAATTCAATTCTTGATAACAAAAAATGAATTCTTGATATCAAATGTTCAATTTCTGATATCAAGAATTCAATTCTTGATATCAGAAAATGTATTTTTGATATCAGAAAATTATTTTCCGATATTAAGAATCTATTGTCTGATATCAAGAATTAAATTCTTAGTATCGGAAAATGAATTTCTGATATCAAAAATTCTTCATTTAGGACAATTAACTAGATTGAGAAATCATTCCCAATAAGCAACCTTTCAGTTTGGGCCTAGCAGAGCTAGTGATACCAGGGAGTTGTCATGGTGATACTGGTAGCAGCTAACGTACGTGGTGACATGCATAATTTGACAGATCTGTACTGGTACTTATGGTCAGCCGGCGCGGCTGGTACTGTCGGACTGTGGTTAAGATTTCCTACAAAAGTTAAAGTGACGTCTTTATTTTTCTCGCATGAGCTGGTAGTGATGGGCTTAGGGGTCTTCTTCTTGGCCTGAAAAGCTGATCTCGTATTTCCCAATAAATTATATTGAAAGTTCTCTTTTTTATTTGCAACAGCAGCTTGCACATTTACTGCCAAACCCAGAAGGTGATCCATGATCTTACGAGTGAACGACTAGCCTAGATGTTATTAACTGTTGCATATATGTAGGTGTACGTACGTCTGTTGTACGTGTAGTTAGTGTATGCAATATGGGCTTATACAGGCAGACAGGAAGTGCGTAGCTAGTACATGGCAAGTTTGCAATTTCAGAATTACCACGCATTTTCAATCATACAGTGATATTACGGTTACTTCTCAATTCGGATACACACCGTCAAAATATAATTTTTGATAAGGATGGCAATCTGGAATTTTTGATATCAAGAATTTAATTTTCGATATCCAGAATTATATTTCCGATGTAAAACATTCATTTTGTGATATTTGGCATTTCTTGATATCAAAAATTATATTTCTGATATCAGAAATTGAATTTTTGATATCAGGAATTCATTTTAATATTAAGAAATGAATTACTGATATCAAAAATTAAATTTCCGATATCAAGATTCAAATCTTGAATTCAGAAATTCTGTATTAAATGTTAAAACGCCGCGCCATAGAGTCGTAATATTCCTTCACGAAGGGCGGGACAATAGTGGCGTAATGTTCCTCCCGAAGTAGAAAAATATTTTTTAAAGTGTAATTTAAACAAACTCACATCGCAAAGTAAAGTGAAGTCACCCAGGTGGAAATACTGACCTGCATTGTTTTAAGAATGTTTAGGGCATAATAATGAATTTTCCAGTATTAACCAATAGGTCTGCTGTTCCCATGTTTTCTGTGTGTTGTTACAAATTTCGATATAAATTTGTAAACGATTCTTATGTATTATGTTAAATAAATTTACTTAGTCTACTATCATTATACAAAATTACTAACCTACATGTACATAATAAGATATAAATAGGATTATATGCTTACAATGTGAAATTCACATAACAATTTTTATGTCAATATGCCATTTTGGTTTCAAAATGGAGATGTTTTCTGAACATAAAACCAGACATTTGTTTTCTTGATCAGGCTCGTAGCCAGAAATGTTAAGGGGGAGAGGGAAGGGGGCGGCGACCTCTATGGAAAATAATTTTTACCCGAGTAAACTATATATAAAGCGGAAAGGCTCAGAAGCATAACCGTTTATTAGGCATTTTTCCAAGGAAGGAATTGTTTTTGAGACTTTTCTCTCGGGATGTGATCCCTCTCCTACTTTAGAGGTTCGTATTTGTTCTATTTCAGTAGTTATCATAATTCCAGAAAGGCTTCATGAAGTACATATGTTCCTGGCTATTGTGGATAAGTACTATATGATTCCCTCCAAATTTGCCAGTTTAAGGAGTTTGGAAGCAATATGTACTGCAGGATATATTAACGTCCTTCTCAAGCTGATGTATCTGAGAAGTTCAAATCATGGACCGTTATTGATAAAGAAGCCTAATTAAAGGTTTGTTTGTGAAGAAGGTTCATCAGTGGCTGTAACCCTGAACCCCCGTTGGTAAAATGCTGTGAGGAACGACGATATCATTATGATCATGGTCACGTTTGCCGTGTTGTTATCTGAACAAAATATACGACGCAATTATGATGTTCAATGCAAAGGTCTGTAACAAACACAAATCATATCTAAACAACCTTCAATTATAAGCAAAAATTGAGAAACAACCCTTTTTTTTAATCCGGTAAAAGATGTCCTTGCAGTTTTAAGAAAGAGATGGAAGACAAATTTTGGTACGGCACAGTATTATGCCGTATATCAACCATTCAACTCCCCATCCCAACAAATTACTACTAACGGGTGAAAATCAAGTTAGAATTTATTGTTGATATTTGTTTATCCAGTGATTTTCAACTTCTTTATAAATTTACATGAACACTGCAATGGCAAGAAAAACTATTTACCCATCTCTTTGCGGGGATTGCGCTAGGAATGACAGGTCAAGATTATAATTAATATTATTGTTAAAAGAGTAAGGCCCCAATTGTGAAGAAATTATGTTGTCAATATACACAGATACAAGGAGCTTTGTTCATACAGTAGTTCCTTAGTATATTTGACTGCGTTTACGTTATGTATATCAGAGGAAATTTCAGAAGCTTCTGAGATATTATGTTCTATTGTCATTATGAGTTAATAGATTATTCACATTTATACAAACCAATTAACACCTTATATGTTCATACCAGAAAGAAGAAAAAAGTCATTGCTAAATGTTACCAAAAAGTTCGATGGCTTAGTGTGTTGTTATATGAATCCTTTTATGATAAGGGAGTTATTCTTAACATTGATAATATCCTCTTACTTCATTTTTGGCTGTAACCTAGTTCTTATTCAGTAACTTTACTTTTCAAATTAACTTTGATCGAAACAAAGTCCCACAGATAATCACGCTAGTTGATGACAATAAGATATTTCTTATCATATCCAGCCGCATTATGTAATATCAAGAAAGTTCAACTGAAGAGAAATTAAACGCAAAGTTACTAAACGTAATCTAAAATTTTCCCTCCTTCAAGAATATGTTCTGTTTTATTTTACTTTTTTCCTTTGGAAATTGGAAATAAAAGGGCGCTGACAAAAGCTCATTTTAATAAAACCATTTTGAGGCCAAGGTAATAATGTTATGTTGGGGAAGATGTTGTACGTTAAATCATCTCCTTGGTTTAATATAAACACTAAAATAAGAGTTGCTAAAAGAAAATAATAATGGAAAGTCCAACAAAGTATCATGCGAAATACTGCATGGAATTCAACTGGAAGCTAAAATGTCTTGGAAACTAAATCTTACAGAATCAACAATTCAGTTTTTAAAGATTATTATTAATTTTTAATGTAGTCGCTCTGTGAAATAAAAATTGTCATACTGCATTACATCAAGGTTCTACAAAAGACATTACCTGGTTACTTCAACAGTAAGATATTGGCCGATTACTAAGAAAAGTAATTATTTCAGCCGAAGGCTCCAGCTTTTCTTGTAGCCAAATGTTTGGTTGATTTTTTGTACCTCATTCAAGTATGATATGACTGTATTGCCAAAGACGCCATTTTTGTTTGTGGCTGGAGCAGAGGCTACTTGAACGAAAACCGCTATCTTGTGAATGGTTTCCATCACGCAGTGGTGGGTATATAGGCATATGAAATATTAGATTTGATGTGGAGCATTTACTGTCATTTTCTGTTTGCAATTGGATAATATTAGTAACTGATAGGTTTGTAACACAAAGATGACATTGAACTAATTTTCCACTTACTCATCATTATGGTAATGATTTGAGATATGAAACAGAACGATCAAAATCAAACGAATGAATATATAAGGCGTGACCCGATCACTTTGTTGCAAAATGTTTTAAGCAACAGTTATACTCGTTTGTTTATCAAATGATTTTCCATGATTCATGTTGTAAAGTTGGAAAGCTTGATGAAATTTAAATGTTTGAGAGAACTACCAAATCATATATAAAAAGACGTTATTCTGAAAAAAGGTTAATATATGTTCACTTAGCGGGGCATTTCGCTTGACTTCTTGCCGATGATGATATGTAGTAACGTATTACTGATGATAATATGCAGTAACGTCTTGCTGATAATAATATGCAGTAACGTCTTGCTGATGATAATATGCAGTAACGTCTTGCTGATGATAATATGCAGTAACGTATTACTGATTATGATATGCAGTAACGTATTATGATGATAATATGCAGTAAAGTCTTGCTGATGATGGTATTCAGTAACGTATTACTGATGATGATATGCAGTAACGTATTACTGATGATGATATGCAGTAACGTATTACTGTTGATGATATGCAGTAACGTATTACTGATGATGGTATGCAGTAACGTATTATGATGATAATATGCAGTAACGTCTTGCTGATGATGATATGCAGTAACGTCTACTGATGATGATATGCAGTAACGTATTACTGATGATGATATGCAGTAACGTATTACTGATGATGATATGCAGTAACGTATTACTGATGATGATATGCAGTAACGTATTACTGATGATAATATGCAGTAACGTCTTACTGATGATGATATGCAGTAACGTCTTGCTAATGATGATAAGAGTAACGTCTTGCTGATGATGATATGCATTAACGTCTTGCTGATGATGATATGCGGAAGATGTTTTGAATTAATCAACCCAAGGTATACACAAATCATAGTATAGGAAACCTGATCATGTTTTGTGGACTATGATCTGATCACAGGTTTGAATCATCAGATGATGATATTTCTTCAAGTAGTTTTCGTCGTGAATCAACACAATAAGACAAAGATTTGATGTCTTATTCGGTTTAAACTTCCCGAGGAAAAATAATTTAAAGAGTGAAAAAATGAAGTAAGCTTTATATAAAATACATTAACAATTGTTAAAGGAATAGTCCAATGGTTGTTTGTAAAATTCTATTTGAAAGAGCATACGTTAGAACCAATGTGGTACACAAATCAGGTTGATATTCGGTTCAGGAAATATGGATTTTTAAAGTTTTCCCAATTGCATTTTAAAGTTTTTGTACAGTATGATGAATTCGTGTTTGATGAAGTCATAGAGGCAATTCCATTGCAAATGCTTATGTATTTGAATGTTAATTGGTTGTTTCTGTATGATTGGAAACAATTTTCAAAAGTCACTGAAGTTGGGTATATTTAGCAATGTATATAAATAGATAACTTTTATTAATTTAGTTTTCTTGCAGGTTTTACTAATAACAAATGGTGATAGATTTTAATGAAATACGTATACTTTGTGGAAAGATGTGTTGCTGTGATGTCATACTGAGCCTTTTCCTCTTCATTTATTGGCATTTTTTGTGAACCTTGAAATTTGAATATATCCTGGTAGGAATAGCATATCAACATGATTTTTGTACAATATTGTTTCTGAAACTTTTCGCTTTCTTGTAAAAGTTTACGAACAAAGATGGGGATATTCCTTTAAGAATGTGAGGATGAAGACGCATATTTTCCATAGTAGACTTACTACACCAGTCATTTCTATGTAGATAAGACTGAGCTTTAAACTTGAATATCTCCTTAACATTGTCAGATTTGGAATGCTTTTTTTACCATCTTTTTTCATAAAAGAGGGACATGCTTGACCACTGAACTAGTCCTTTAATCTACATTGAAAATTCGCGCTTCACATGTGGAATCAATTAAAAATAATCTTTATTTAGGATAATCCTATCACTTTAAATTAACATATAGAGTGTAACCGTTTTCGACATTAATCAGGCTGAAAGCCTTAAGTCTGATAACAGAGCGCCTTTTTGGTCTTAAAAGAGATAACACTTTCTTCAAAATAATTGAAACAATGGAGGGGGAAAATATGGTATTTCTATTATAGGTAGCGGATATTCAAAGCATGTTATATATTAAAATTGTACAATCAATCATATCTAAGGGATCATCTGTACTGTGAACATTAGATAAAGGATCATAGTCTTTTATCTGTTCTTGTGCTGATCGTTAAAGTGGTTCAGCACCTCAGACCAAACATTGTGCTAAGATTTATGACCGAAAGTAGCTTCTGGCTCCCGTCAAGCTTTCGCAAACAGAGAGGTATGTAAACTTTTCCACAGTTACCCAAACAAGTTTGGTTTCGATTTGGTTGTATTAGTATATGTATATATATATATATATATATATATATATATATATATATATATATATATATATATATATATATATATATATATATATATATATATATATATATATATATATATATATATATATATATATATATATATATATATATATATATATATATATATATATATATATATATATATATATATATATATATATATATATATATATATATATATATATATATATATATATATATATATATATATATATATATATATATATATATATATATATATATATATATATATATATATTTATATATATATATATATATATATATATATATATATATATATATATATATATATATATATATATATATATATATATATATATATATATATATATATATATATATATATATATATATATATATATATATATATATATATATATATATATATATATATATATATATATATATATATATATATATATATATATATATATATATATATATATATATATATATATATATATATATATATATATAAATTATAAATTTAAAACTTAATGTTGGAATTATTTTTATCTGATGTATATCAAATATTGAAATAACATAACATAACAGGATGACGGGCTAAGAAGGATTATTCACCCCATAAAAAGCCCAAATTATTACCACCACCACCGCAAAAAAAATACAGAAATAGAATCAAATAAATAAATAAAGACGCCCAGAGTAAGTAAAGAACTTCTCAATGTTGATTTTGAAACTGTGAACAGAATTGGAGATAACTACCCGCTCAGGCAAACCATTCCACTCCAACGAAATGCTGCTTAGATGTCAGTAAATATTCGTTGGTGTGTATAACTAGTTATGGCTGCCATGGTTTGTGGCATTAATTGTTACCGTTAGTAATCAATGGACCACAGAAAAAAGAAAAACTGATATCTTTAGATGCAATCACTCCAATTGTATCATTTACTACCATTTACCACCAAATCCTTTGGTACAAACATACGCCTTAAAATGTCGACCTACTGGGCCTCAAGCAGCAGTGTATTGTTGACAACAGATGTTTTGCATGTTCATGCTTTAAACCAAAGCTATTTCAATAATTCCTGAAGATAATTCTTTAACGTTTGTAGTCAAAAGTAGGTGATAAGAACAATCTCTTGCCGTCTAATCAATGAGGTAGCTTTGCGAAAGCCCGATGCTTTCGAAAACACGTGCAGTTTAGTTTGTATAAACAAATACCAATAAGATATTAACAAGATATTAGGTATGGGATTTATACTTAATTTACAATTTTGTGGAAATTGCTGAGCTCATCAATTGTAAAACTGACATTACAATGATACGAATTTTTCCAATATTGAGGAAGCTTTGGTAGATTGGAATCCAATTACCGCTGATATTTCAATAACAATAAGTCAAAATAAATGACATTTCAAAATAAACTGTAGTCATTCTCAAGTTTAGCAAATGTTGTCCTCAGGTCTACGCATTAGGCACCAGTATAAACGCATACCAGTTTCATCCTGATTCACTTGTACAAACATGCGCATCTATTGCGATTTTCTTCAAAAAAATTAATAGCTTACTGCTGCTGTTAAGTGTTTAGGCCTACCTTATAATTCCAACCATAAAAAATGACATGATGTTATCGGTGCTGTTGCATTACAATGATTAGATTTTGTGTCAAATTTAGTATTGTTCTTGTTGCTAAAGATGAACTTGTAGTGAACGTAAAGAAATGAACAATAAAGACTCATTAATAAGGACAATAGAGATAATGTTTTCGATATTTCTTTAGCTTTTTAGGTTTGATCAATCATCTGTTTCTCTACATCACAATAGAAGGAGTGCATCAAGCTTTTGAGTTATTATCTTTATACTTGGACAGAACATTCTTTAGTATTTAGTTGGATAATTTATTCTTGAAGCCATCAATGGCTAAATGTGTTTAAAACATGAAAATATATAGACTGTGTTGAGCTCAAATTTAGTATGAAAAATGTTTAAATTCGGTTATACCTCTGTAATTGGCAAATTAATTGAATCTGCATTTTAAAGGAAAATCCTTGTTTGTTCGAAGTTAAAGTTCAAAGTTCTCTCTAACATAAATAAATAAAAAAAAACCTCAATGCAAGATGAAACCAAAGGCAAATCCTAGGTGCTACTCTCTTCACATACCTGACAATTACGGTATGATCTCCGTTTTAACTGTTTAACGTTTGTTTATAACAATACAAAGCATTGTGTTAAATACAAACACATAATTGTGCGCCAAAAGCAATACAGTTCTGCTTTGGAATTCTTATTTAATACACTTATTATGATTAGTTTTGTCGGAATTTAGACTCGATGAACCCATCCCATATGATATACACCTGCAATCAGAAGTCACATATTTTCTAAAAAATTGCCTGAAGTCTATGTAGGTATCCAACTGTTAAAAAACGCCCAAGGTGATAGTGACAATATCAATTAAATATTCTTTACCACCAGTTTTTGTGATGGAAGAGAGGCGAAGTGTTGTTTAGATTGTACAACTTTAATGTCGAAAAGGTAAGGGGTAAATGGAGGTGTAAATGGAGGTAAATGACACTTGGAAACTCTATCGCATGTCCCTGAGTCACAAGCATATTTCCATGTTAAAAGGAAAATCCTCAAAACCAGAATGGCATATCTATCATATTCGTTGTTCGTATTGTTTTTCGAAGAAATGTGGGAAAAGGAACAACTAGTCTATTGACACATCTCTATGTTCAAATGCGATGAAATAGAATTTTAAACAAATGGGTGATTTACCCATTTCTCTATTTCTGCAGTTCTGACGCATATTGAATCACTTCGTCACTTTATGTTCAACGAAATTTTCACCACATTTCTCTTATCTACATATTTTCAATAAAAAGTGTCAATGGGCATAGTAACAAAAGTATTGGTAAACATTACACCAGTATGTTAACATGAATTAAGTCTGTTGAAGCTACATGATGAGATCACACTTTAGCCTAATCAAACATTAAAATAAAAATGTGTTTACAAACCATTACATCAGATACAACATCATCTTTTTGCCTTTGTTTATATCTCATGAATATTTCAATACAAATAGCTACAATCACAACAACATCATATCAACAATAATTCACTAACAATAACAACTCCACCAATATCACAGTACACAATTTCTGATAAGGTTTTAACAACTCGTATAGAACAAAATATAGTATGGTCAGGGAGTTGTCATTTTCATCTTACTGATCCTTGTTACTCACTATTTTGTTGTAATGTGTACAATTTCCACACACGCATTAAGAATTTTCTTCCTATTTTCATACGTGTGCAAATCAGAGGAGTCTTGAATTTCGCTCCATCATACTGTCATACAAAAAACGATACAAATTTAAACACCGGTCACCGTTTGTCATCCATTTTTATAGAGAAGAAATTGTTATTTCTAGAGGAAGCAGGATTATAATTGTTTTCTTCAATTTACCTTTTCAAACCAAGTATAGCCGAACGTGATCACTCCAATCAACTGCCTGACTACTGGTGGAATTTTCCCTTTGTTACCCAACCAATCAGTTGCCGTTGCTGGCGGAAAAAATGTATGTAACAATTCGCGTATAACGTACGTATCATCAGTCTGGAAGCATGCCTATTAATAGGAATGTTTATAACACACGAGAATATTGAAGTCATGTAGCTATACTGTTCAGATGTTGCGATAAAATGTCATAGTTTCTAATTTATATACTTGAAATATCAAAAATCATTGTGTTAAAAAACATCTGATTTTTCCAAACGGCCGTTTTGCGCCTAAAAGCCTAGCTCTATTTTCTATTTTATCTAATATTTCGAAAACGGCGTGGTGAACATATCAAATAGGAGTGGAAAAATTGTAGCCATGAGAGAAATGAAGGTATTTTCATAAGTTTTAAGTTTCCCTTAGCAAAGATATTTTTCCCAAACGTATTTCAAATTTGAAAAATGTAACATTGCATATGGCTTTAACGTTAGGATAGCAAACGATCATGGGAAATATCACAAAATGGCGGTTTCCCTGTAGCATTAATAGGAAAATTTATGTTACCCATTAATCGACATGCTACCGGACTGATCATGATCGTTTGGAAGCAATCGTTTCATACATTTTGGTCCCAAACCTGAAAACCGTGCGTGAATTGTGTAGACGGCGAAGATTCCCCCAAGATTTGATTAATCGATAAGACTTTCTCAGTATACGATCGGTACATTATGGACACGTGAATTTCGGCCATGTGATATTTTTTAAATTAAGTTAAATTAATTCAGAAATTGCCGATTCAGATTTAAAAAGGTGTATCCTATCAGGGAGATGTTATACCTTTTTCCGAGGTATAATGAAAAAAAAAGGGGATCATGAAATTATTGACGAAAATTAGTTTTATTTTTGTGGTCTAAACGTATCCGTTTGGGAAATAAACACGTATGTGAAACTTTGGTGAGACGATAATGATGGCAACGGATTTGTCATAAAATATACTCTGAATATCTAATATCCTACGCACTCTACTCAGGTCTAGTTTGGCACGTTTCTTTTCGATTATCCTTCGAAGACCTCAAGAATGTTGCCTTTAGCTCGTGATTATTTGCATATCCGTCGCCATCTTGATTGTTTCCGGCCTCTGTGACCAGAATCGTGACAAAGCATCAGAGTGGTTTAGTGGAAGGTTTAAGATCTGCATTACTGTTTTCATTCCTAATTAACTTTACAAGCTATTGACAAGCAGAGGTTCTTAGAATAATTGATTTTCCTTCATTTTCTTAGTTATTTCCGACGAAATCTCGTTTCATCATTGAGAGCGATTATGCTTGTACTAAAACTTGAGATTTTTAAAAACGCATAAAAGGTCACCTTGATGTTTGAGAACCAACTTATTTGTATAATGATAAACTACGTTTAGTTAAGTATATGGGTCTAGTTATACCTTATCTTTGAGGCGGTGGTATAATCTAATTCTCATGAAGATCATCAAATATATCTTGTTATGATGCTATAATGGAGGTTTGGTGTTTGACACATGTACCTCATGAGGTTGTAGTAGACTTTTTGAGGGTGTGCAAGTAGATAAATAGTTCAATCCATGCGAGCTATTAGGCTTATAGGGCCGGTGCTTATACCAGGTTTCTATGACTACCCCTAGTAGTCATGCACTAGTGATGTAGACGGTAGTCCATCGCAGGTTAACTGCCCAGCAGCGTATATGCCCAACAGCAGAGTGTATTGAAGCAAGTAGAGAAAAGTGTCTTGCTCAAAGAGCACAATGCAATGCTTGCGGCGGGAATCAAACCCGGTACCTTTCTCATACAAGTACCTTTTAACCACTGAGCCACTGTACCTCTCTAGAGAACTATACCATACCCGAAATATATTTATGTATTCTTGTAAAGGACCAAAATGTAAGAGTAGCCCATGTGTTTTGCAGACAATGAAACTGAAAGGCCGTTTATCAAAAGCTAAACAAATGTAGCATCAACATTAGGAGTAGAACATTGTACAAGAAAATTAAGGTGTATCTCGGTACGAATATGATTTTCAGATGGATTATTCAGGATGATAGTTTATTGAGTCAAAAGTTTGGCTATAAAACGAGATATTTATGCCTTAGAAGGTAATTTGCAAGGATAATAACTTATTTTGGATTACGGTTTTTCACCCACTTGTTTCTAGAAAATTCATGGGAATATTCCTTTAACCGTATTAAATCGGCTAGAAATAAAGTATGTTACTCTCTAACAAAATTGAATTATTCTTGACGATAACATTACCTCATGGATGGCAAACATGTAGGAAAAGCACGCAAAATGTGTATATATTTCCGTATAATCATGCACCCATTCATATCCTTATCCATCATTTGTGCGAGTGGTGTATGCAGGTAATTGATTGTAATTTAATATATGGTATTATTTTCATTGGGGAATTTAATATAGTGGTTAATTTGCTATGCTCGATTACATTATAAATTGCTACGTTTCGACGCAAAGTGGTTTTAAAGAACCATACGGTACTTTTTGTTTTCTCGAAAGTTAATCACCTACTTGATTTCTACTCTTAGGTATCACATTCTTTTAAAGAATCCCTTTGTCAAGCTACGAACGATCTTCCTACGAACTAACAAAATGACTGATTACATAAACAAAGCTGAAACTTATAACGTGTTCATACCGACCACAATTCTTAATTTCTCTTAAGATGTCATTCTCTTGTATGTGGGCCTCGTAAATGAAGAAAATTTAATCAGTTGAGGATAATTCTTGCAATTCATATACAATTCATCATTTTTGAAGGAAAACACCAACCTCTTCTTCTTCTTAAAAGTAGCCTTTTCGATCGTTTTGCAAATTTGTTTAAGTTGATGAATGGTTTTTTGAGTCGTAGTAACTCCCATGGGGACAATGACCAGCTTGATAGAGATGTAAAACCAGTAAAAACATTTGAAATGAAGTTTGCTACTGCATTATACACTTCTTAATCTGTAAACAAATTCAATATTGGTTATGATCACGGGTGCCATATTAAAATTTCTCTCCGTAAGGTTTGTCATCAATTATTACTATCACGTGACGTGGTTAGGGAAGATAGTAAAAAGCAAGATTTTAATGGAAGAATTCAACGTGTAACTTTCCATCATTATAGCTCGATATATTCGAAAGATTAAATTTGAATGAATTTGTATTAATTGCATAATTCTGTCTATTTATTCCTTGTTTCTAATATTTTCTTTAATTTGTAGTCTTTTTTTTTTTTCTCAAAAGGGTCAATTGTACAGTGATTAGAATGCTTGGTAGAAATCATAACGGAGGAACACATGCCTATGCCGGTAGACAAACGCCGTAAAATTTGATTCAAGTTTAATTAAAATTATTAACAAAATTTTGGTCGATGTTTCTCATTGTACTAAACAAGGCCTACTGCTTGTTATTGATTAGTAAACACAAAACAAACATTCGAGTGACGTAGATATACAAATCTAATGGGGGAATACGTATTTACTTTCCGTGGCTTTGCTGGCCCCTTGCACACCACTTTTTGCGTGGGTTATCTATTAACTTGGTTAAGTCAGTAGTGCACATCGGTTTGTTTCTCCTTTTCGCATATTTCCGGTTCCGTTATAAGTCGGCAGTGCAGAGGCCTTGCAGGATCAATATTCCCGTTAAATAATTTATAGGTAAACTGACAACAGCAAAAACGTATTTGAATTATAATCAAGAAATATATGTCTTTTTAAAGTTCCCATTTTATTTGAAAATATTAATAGCAATCTGCTTACTCAAGTTTATCAAATTGGTATAGAATCCTATAATAGAACATGTAATGTATTCTGAACGAATTCAAAACCACATATCGTAAAAACACAGAACCATATATCTTGTTGTGATATCTTGATGGTTTGTATTGTTGCCTCCCAAAGGTATTGAGGAAGAAATATACGTCTTAACGTGTTTATGTCACGTCAAATGGTTTCTCTAAAGCGAGTTTAATCGAAATTCGTAAAACATCTAGACTATAAATGGTGATTATACACATATCAAGGGATGGATCACTTCATCATATAATGTTAACCTAAGAATCTTAACAAGTTTCTATAAGTCGTTTTTATTTTGGATTTTAGTTTTTAATTGGCCAACTTTTAGCTGAAGAGTGAATTCCAAGGAAATATATACCTCTCAACCAATGCTACCTATTCCACACATTTTTCTCTTATATTAATTATTTTTTTGATATCAAAACCATTTGTTCAAATTTGCTACTTCAAAGTAATAAAGGAAATATTTCTAACATGCTTGTTTCTGATAAGGAAAATTAAAATATGAATATGTGTCCATTGGAAATGTTTTATTTCCTTTTAGAATGCTTTCTGTTATATTTGTGTTATGCCTAATCATGTTAAAGAATGAAATAAGAAAATATCAGGCAAAATACCAAGAATATTTGTCTCAAAACAGTCATTTGAATAAAGATTTATTTTCTCACAGTGTAGTTTTCAATCATTCGCAATTGGACGCTAAGTTGGCTACAATATGCTTTATATCATTTATGATAAAATGCATTGCTTTGTCTTTTTAAGTGCAAATTTTGATCTGGAATACCTTTTACATTCTTGTATATTGTCAAAGTTTTTCAACATAAAGTTAATGTTACTAAGCACAACCACAATTGTAAAATTATGTTATTATCAAGCACTCCACATCATCATCATCATTGTGATTTTGCGTAGTAAGTCAAACAGATTAAAATCGTAGCATAAAGTTATACTCCTGGCGTATTTGAAGACCGCCAATACTATACATTTTAATTACATATGACAGGCATTCAAAATACATTTTGTGCATCTTGCATTTTTGTAACACGAAGTTAAAAGTTAATACCGTCATTTTATTTAGTCATCTCCACTTTTACCAAGTAAGAACAATTATAATCCCCACAGTATGACATGTGATGTGTTTTGATGCCTCTTAAGGAAACGACAAAGAGTCTAATGGTTGTGAATATTCCGAAGAAAAAACTACTACCACAGAGTATTTAGAAATACAGTTTGGACTGGACTGTCTGCCATAAACTTATCTTTGTAAATCCAAAAATATATGTTTTACGAGGTAGTATCGCTTTGTAAATTATGTTTTCAGTATAAGGAAGTCCATAGTCTCACAATTCCTGTATACTGCGTGTTATACTGTCTGATGTTCAACTGATTAAGACAGTAAGAAACGTATTTATATATCATGTTACGCTGCTCGTTTAAAAGAACGTATGACTAATTTTACCTGCTTTCATAGAAATATTGATTTTTGTTACTGAAAACAAACCACGGAAGGGATTATTATTCCACAATTGCACTTAACCTAATTTGACGTTTTCCATCGATGAGATGAAAATAAAACGTTTCTTCTATAAAGCCAAAAAATATTACAAAATCAATGTTTTTAAAATCACAAATTTCTTTGAAATTAAACACCTATTGAATTTTCAAAAGATTTGGAAAATCCCAAGGTATCATTGCTCTTCTGTGCATGAAAAGAAGATTACATATTCATTTAATCTGTATTAATACATTTCACTTTGAACATGTTGATGGTTATAACTATCCTCATCTCGTCTCAACAGAGACTTAATGGAAATCATTTCCGGCATTTACTATCACTTAAACACCAATATCAGATTTCTGTCAATTCCGTTTGCCTTCCCCAAAGAGGAATTTATCGATTTTTGAGGGAATTTTTCATACTACCTCGAGACATTCTTCCTGCAGCTCATTTTAGAGTTGTATATCCCGCAGTTGTGCGACACTATATGCGGGAGCCACAAGCAATAGACTTGGGGCTTCTTATCTTACATTACTAATCGCTTGTTCTAAAGTCACTTGAGCACTTTAAAATCGATCGAAACTTATTGATTAATTTGCAATTCAGTTAGTAAGAGCAAATTTGGGGCGGTGACTGAAAGATTCAAGCGTTTATTTATTCAAAAAGTCTGCGTTGAAGAAATTTGTGTTTCTTTTTCAACGAATTTAGCTCACGTAATTGAGTTATTTTGATATAATAAACGATATGGGAACATAATTATTGAAAATAATATAGTGTGCAAAAATATGCTTTACGATGAAGTCAACATGTAGTACATAAATAACATGTTGATGACATTATTATTTAATAAATATAAACAGAAGGCTTAGATCACAACTTATTTCTGTATTTTAGGATATGAGAAATGAAAGAAATGAACATATATCATTATACTCTTTTATTCTCATACATGTTAAGAAGTTATGCAACATATGTTTTTTCTTTACCAACATATAAACCTTTTTTTTAATACATTATACATCCAACGCTGAAAAAAATTCACAGCCTTTCAGAAAATCTCTACACTTACATTACCTTGCTTAAACAAAGACATAGATAGGTTGTTAAATCTCGTAAAATCCAATAATTGTCATAATGAATGATTATGATGATAGTACTAAGCTGTCACCATTCGACTGGTAATATATATTAATTTATGAATCTGAAAATTTTGACAGATGTGCATGCATTCTTAGATAACTTAAACTGTTTAGTTTCAAACGAACGTGTATTCATAATCTCTATAGGTCTGCGTCAGTGCTGCAATGCCAGACCGTTACAATCGGGCACACAATACAGTTTCGTAAGTTTAAAAAAGTTTAAGTGCAAATTTGTTCGATGCACTCAACCAAGACAGCGACTGACTAAACTTAAACAACGACGGTGTCATTAAAAGAGGAAAGTGATAAGTTCACAAAATAAAGATACCCGGGTATGATCGGTTGGATAATGCAAGTCCCACGATGACATGTAAGGAAGCAATTTGAACAGATGCTGTAGCGATTTTTCACTTTTAGCTGATATCGTGTGGGTCATCAACATCTGTTCGTTTGAGACAGATACCAAGAAATTTAAAGTTCGGCGCACTGCATAGAGCGTGTCGGGGGAGTCTTTATAAATCCGTATTGTAATTTAATACCATAGCTGTCGTAAATATTGCAGCCACTTAGATCATTTTCAAGAAAGTTGATGTAAGTTTGACAAAACCAATTGATATACGAATGAATGAACATTTTCTCTAAGCGTTGAGGTAAATTTCTTAGGAAACGTCAATAAGTTGTTAAATGGAAATTGAGATATATGATTATGAATATTTTCGAATAATATTTAAAAAAATTGTTATATAGGAATTCATAAACAAATAATAGATAAAATCGAAGGAAGAAACAAATGAACCATAACAAATTGATAGATTTGAGATTATAATAAAATTATGAAATTATCATTAAATTTAAAATTGACTTTGTATAGACTGCTATAATTATGATTATTATGAAGTGCAGTGAGGGTCGGAAGAGGGAGGGGATATAACTCTACTCCTGATCACAACGTCAGAATAATTGATAATATATACGTGAACAAACAATGAATAAGTGGGTATGTTTGAATGTTATATTATAGGACCTGAAATCTAATTGATATAAATGTAGGGTTCGACACTGGACAAACTGACCGCCATTTATACATACGATATGAAAATGAATAAATATCCAACACACCCCAAAACCGAGATTTCAAACTCATTCATACCAATATCGTTAAATGTCTGTGGACAGAAACAAAAGTTGTCTGGTCAACCAAGTATTAAAGAAGTATTCTGAGTTTAATAGGCTTTAAGAGTCTCTTTGAATTTGAAAAATAACATGTGTATTTTTCAAGTTATGAGCAATCAAAGTTTCATTTTTTTTAATATATTAAAAAGAATGTGATGCATGAGCAGGAAGTATCTCAAAATGCTTCTTGTTTTTCTTTACATTTCTTCCCTTAAATTCAGACTTTGAAAATGTTCAAAATGCCTTCGCCAGTTTGAGATTAGTTGAGGGTATAGTAAAGATAAAATCACCTTCATTAGAATTATCTTCGCCTTTTTAAAGAGAAATGACAGAGGGTTAAAAAAACAATGGATTTACATACGAAAGAGAAGAGTATGTCCCATTCATACATCACAAGAGTAACATATAATTTTTCATATTTGGCCACATTTGTACAAAATCTTTTAAGAGATGTAAAATGGCCAATTGTTCACGGATTTTAATGACATTTGTTTGATTTCTTTATGTTTTTTAGTGGATTATAAATCAATTTAGCTAATTTTGCCTGTACCAAATACCTGTCCAAATACCTCTAATAACATTTTGGTTATTTTCACGTAAATTCATTGATAATACTTTATATAATGCATATAGTGTATTTTTCATATTGTCTTAATATTGTCACAGTCTATTCTAATTCTAGATTGGTATCCTTTTCGATGACAAATACTTGAGGTATGGTGACATTAGCCCTATAAAGGCATTATATTTAAAAGAATTATGTTTACATTAAAAAACCGTAACTATTCCATTAGTGCGCTTCTTTACAAAAAACACCACAGCACGGCAGGCTGGGCTGAGCCTACATTGAAAACAAACTTACAGGCTGAAATCTTATTATATGTATGAATGTTTTAAAATTGCTTTCTTAGATAAACCAACAAAGGAATTAATAACTAATTGCTTATTAATGTTGTTTTGTGGTATAAATTATGAAACGTATGAATATACGCAATACCAATGGTATATTTTGAACAATTTTCTCATTCGACACACATTATTGCAAACATGTC
>JAIGNY010003708.1:375000-467500 GCA_020152595.1 Chiridota heheva | reverse complement strand
TGTGATATATACATCTCTTCAAGGATAAACTTAAATTATTTAAAGGGCATGGCAAAAAAGTTATATGCATTTTTTAATATTCGTTCACTCGTGTGTATTGTTTGACGGGTAAACAAGAGAGATTGTTGAGTTGATAAACGTAATTATATATACTTATACTAACATTGTCAAATATATGTTTAAAACGTTCCTGCCAAAAAGAACATAAGCCGAAATGATTATTTTAAAGAGTATTTTGGTTAATCTGATGTTCACATCAATGATTATCTCTGCAAATTCAATTTTGATTCCATGGGTAAATCAATTTTCTATGCAATCCATGCTTATGCTTTGGGATATCAAAATATATGTTCCTTTACCATTAATCAACGCATTCGAATTTTCTACATATATGATGAACCGCGACGTTTGATAATGCATTGTTCCTTAACACATGTTTTCCTTAGAATACATATTTAACAAAGATTTAATACTGGTATAATGCAAATTTGGTTTAGTACTCCAATAGATTATTGAAAAGCTTATTTAGCCAAACTTCTAAGGTAAATATGAATTTCGTGATTGTAAGAAGACTCTCGCTTCAATCCTTGGGCACGTTCTTCAAACAAAAGGGAAAAAGTAAGGCTGTTCCACAATCTTCCGCACACATACTTCTACATATTTGAAGATTACAAGATACTACGAAATGTTATCTTATCCATCTTCTTAATTTCGTTGTTCTAAAGCAATCGAAAATTGTAAATTTAATTTAAGATTGTAACCATTCATCTTTTTAAGTGGGATGCAAATATAAGAGAAAAAGCATAGTCTGTCTTAAGAAAATACCCATGAATAAGCACCATCTAATCATCTATCCAATCAATCATTTTACCATGTAGGCATGTAACTATACTGCTATAGGAGTAGGGCGGGAGTTCTGCAAATCAGAAAGATGTAATCGCCGTGAGGTGTACATCCTGTCCTTTATTCAAAAAGTTATTTACATTCAATGCTAAACATGCATGTTTTCAAAAATATAGTCGAGCGCGATATGCGGCGGCGTGTACCTCATTCAGATAATTACGTTAATATCCATGGCCAAATAGTGGCCTCAGAAAGTTTTAAGAGAAGCTGATTTATGTTTCAATGTTTACGTCTAGCAGAAGCATATGGATGTCATATGCAGAGAAGTGCTACTTGATATATGTTGTGCATGCAATGGCTGAATGGCGGTCAAAATAAACTGCTTACCAGGGTGGAGTGTCCTGCAAGACGGCTTTTTTTACCTCCTTGTTTCAATTGTCTTCTTATAGTCTGAAAAGAATATAGAAATAGCGGAAAAGGTAGTTCCTAGAGTGTATGCTTACCATACTCTTAAGTTGTAGTTGTAGGATTTAAAATTCAAATCTTTTGTTGGATTTGAAATATTTTTAGTCTATTCCACTTGAATATACAGATTTTTAAATACCGATACACCTAATACAAATTTTGCGGTAAAATTAATGTTAAGTCTAACTTAAATTTACATATTAGCCAATATGGAGGGCAATAGATAACGTGTGATCTTTAATTCACGGTCTTTCTGTCTTCGTACGTACGACGGCTCTATCTACGTCTACGTCTAGATATCTAGTCTTTCCGTTTCAATTTTCACAGCCTAAACTGGCTAGCACTCTGAACATTTAGAATGACTTGGAAAGATATAAACAGGTAAATTAGGGATCAACGTAGATTTATTCTTAGGCCTATTTTGAAGCAATTTATCAAGTTTGCGAACGTCGAGTTTAGGCTTTATTGGGCTAACGTTAATTAGCTGGTCATTTGTTTTGTGACCAAAATGATGTTGATGTGAAGCCGTATTCTGTAATGTTACACCCATAGGCCTACAGTGTGCACACATACACAAGGCGGACTTATGCATAGTGCTAATGTTACATCTTCTATTTGAGGCATTTTGACAACAGTGTCAGTGACGTTGCAACATTTATTAACTTGGTCATGGGCAGGGTTTTCCCACGGAAAGTATGTGTGGGGGGAGGGGGAGAGAGGCGGGGTAAAAGAAAGGTAAAAGGGACCAATTCGGGAAAAAAGTGAAGAAAGTGCCCATCTCGCCTCTCCCCCTCAAATCCCGCTTATGCACTTGGGTGTCGAATATTGACTTTTGCAAGGCTTTCACATTTGTGTTCTGGTCAGTAGAAGAATGGTGACAAATTTTGATCATTCTTATTTTAATTTTTATCAATATAAATTGATCAAGAACGGTTGTTATGTAGGATTGTTCTTGAATCAAAGTCAGGGTTGTTGATTGAGAGTCGTAATTGCTGTGGCTCGAATGATGTGGTTGGTTTATTTTTCGCGAACATTTTTTGGATATATTTCTTTGCATATCCTTGGATATACTTTATTATTTTACCAATGTAGGCCAATATTTTTCCAAGGGGCACGTATGTGCCTGGACTAAATTGCGTAGTTTGTTCCTATAGCTGGAAGATCTGCTGTGCTAATCTTTAATTGAGAGAAGCTATTTTCATGATTTTGGTGCACAGTTGTACTTTTATAGGCGCATGCTTTTGATTCTACTGTAGGTGCACATTCTTTTTAGTTTTCTTCATTAAAAAGTTAAGAAAATTCAAGTTCTTGATAGCCTAAACACAGACAAAACTTCTTCACATAGCAACTCCAGCCTTTTGTTACATATTTTTGAGGCAGACTAGTAGCAGACGAAGTATTAATACATTTGAATAAAAACAGTACGTTATTTGTCATTATTTTCTTTTCAAACTCTTAGGAAATCCTTGTTTATCATTATGCCAATGCAATATGAAGCTGAATTTTAAACTAGAATGAAAGTTAAATATTGTTATCATAATCTTCTAAAATTTATTTCTCATACCTCCATGGATAGGATAGATAGAAGTCATTTCCTTTTAAGATAATAAAAAAATCATCACAAAGGAAACATTTAATAGATTTTACAGCCAGGTGCCCTTCTGTGACAACAACCTAATTAGGTCATGGGGATCAGAGAGATGAATCTGCTTGTAAGTAATTATTAGACTGCTGATTTAAGTCTAATAATATATTGTTTGAATATATTAGATTGATAATTTAAATCTATTACACTTAAAGAGTTTTAAATATTTCTTGGATTTATTATTTTTAAGGCTATACACTTAGAATTTTAAGTTATTAATTTAATTCTTTTGAAAGATTTATTTTAAATCCAGCTAGACTTGTCACTGATTCAACCCTATGAAAAACGTTAAAGTTGAACCTATTTGATTAAAATTTAACTCTACTGAATTAAGAGAATAGCGTTTTGCACCTCGAGTGGCCTAAGCAAATGACACCCCCTCCCCTCTCCCTTCAAAATAAAAAATGTTAAGGAGGTACCGCCTCATCATTTTTTCGGACAAAATTTTTTATATTTGATGATAATGTATAACTAAAGCGTCACGACTTCCCAGTGAAATAAAAGACTATCAAACGAGAAACTTCAATAACGAGATGACATTGACTGATTGATGTAACATAGTCACTGAAAGCATTGAAAGAATACGAATTTAACCATAATTTTGACTAGTATTCAACGTAAAATATACTACACGAAATCA
Organism: Chiridota heheva; assembly: GCA_020152595.1. NCBI lineage: Eukaryota > Metazoa > Echinodermata > Holothuroidea > Apodida > Chiridotidae > Chiridota > Chiridota heheva. The sequence continues at coordinate 463,907 of JAIGNY010003708.1, read as the reverse complement.
TACAGCTTCATGGAAAATATAATGTAAATTTATGTTGGTAGCATTCCAATGTTCGTTATCCTACAATATCATCCAGTGATATTGAACAATTGTTGTTCAAGCTCGAAAATCATGTCAATAAAATATACAACATTTATAATTGTTTATAAGTGTCTATTACTCATTTTTCTATTTTGTAGGTTTGGGTGATTCATGGGGAAGTCGAACGACTTCAGCACTAGATGCAATGACAAAGGAACTAGGAGCTCATTTACTGCAGGTAATCATACTACCTAATAATCATTTCGAAAACGAAAAGCTTAAAGGAGAAAACCACAAAGTATGTTTTTTTTAAGGAATATTCCAGTGAATTTTCATTTTATATGTCTTTGGAAGAGGACTATTAATATTATATATATGTTAATGAAAATTGAAAATTTATGGGAATATTCCTGTTGGTTGCGTATTAACAAAAGATAGTGACCATTCGTGACTCCAAAAACGGATTATGACAATATCATTGACCATTAATGTATGTAAATTTGAATACCTATTGTGTTAGTTTTTTACCCATTCCTTCATACTTGTGACTGCAAACACGAAGTATGACAATATCATTGACTATTCATATATGCATTCTTATACTTATTGTCTCAGTTTTGTATCCATTCTTTAACAACTTTGACTTAATATTTCAGGTAAATTGATCAATATTAAAGACAACATTTCTGATTTGTCATACACAAATAAACATCCACAACCAAACAATAACCGCCGCAGACAGTACGGATGTGACGTTAAAGATATGAACATTGCAATTTTACTAAAACGAGATTCCCTCTTTAATATAAGCTATACAGTTTTATGAAGGAACTTCCAGTCTTGATATTTAAACAATACAACTATCAACTTTTGATATTTGGTTTTCGAGAATATATCAGTTTAAGAATGTATATGATGTATTAAATTCGGGTTTAAGCGAACAAAAATGAATCATGCACATGAAGGAAGATTAATCTTTGCTATTAGCTATTCAGATGTATCCCTTCAGTAAGTCTAAACAATGACGTATTTGCCAGATTCCCGGGTTCATTCCCAGTAGGTCTTTACTCACCAGTGCAGACGGCTATGTATAGCAAACTGAAAAGGCCAAAACATATTGATTGCTACAACGCGTTGTCGAAGATTTCGACAAGGCGATGTAGACTTATATCATATATTCAGTGCGTTACAATTCTTCCTTAACTTTGTCATTGAGAGCAACGATGTGCGCGTATTTCAAGTTTACTTCTTTTAAATTTAATCTATCTTATTTTCTTCAGACTCTCGATGGCTTTATATTCGTCGTAGCCCCTGACGGTAAAATCATCTACATATCTGAAACTGCTTCCGTCCATCTAGGTCTTTCGCAAGTAAGTCATCCAAAGCCATGAAAAAAGCAAACATTTTAATTCTAATCAGTGAAGATTGAACAGCTTTTTAAAACATTAATATTAGATGCTTTTTTATGCTAATATTTGATGTGTGATTGGGTGACCTTGATAGTTTCTTTAAAGGAAAGGAATTGTCCAATAAATACATTCAGAAGTAAATGCTGCCGTTCTAGTAACGCCACTTTCGGTTTCCAATTTTCCCTATTGATTGCGAGAAATATGCGATCATGTTGTCGATCACACATCCGCCGGTCTGAACATATATGGGTTTACATGTTAATCAAAAACAACACAGATTTCTCGCAAAATCAATAAGGAAAATTGAAAACCGGAAGTGTCGTTTCCAACACGGCAGCGTTCACTTCTGATTTCATTTATGGGACGATATCTTTCCTTTAAACTTTGTTTGTTCAAACAAATTTTCAAAACTACTTTAAAAATACACTGTTCTGAAGCTCTAATGCGACTGGGAATTAATTTTAATTAAATATTCTATTTCAAAAACTTGAAGTCTGCTCTACTTAAAATGTTATGCTCTATTTACACTATTTAATAAGAAATCGAAGTTTGTGAGCGGCAAAAAACCCAGCTTTCTTACCTTTGTAAATCGCTTTTATCTTGTTGTCATTTTCTAACAAAATTGTTCAATGGGCTGCAGCAAATTCTAAACAAAGGTTTTTGAAAAATTAAGTTGTTTCTATCTAGCCATTTGGTTATTAACACCCGTAAACTTGGAAAGAAAACTAACAATTTCTCACCAACTTTGTTTTTTTACCCCTGCATCATCAGTTATTTGACAGGGATCGATGGTTTAAACTATGGTTTTGCTTTCAAATGACAATGAAAATGTACATTTACCTCTTCAATAAAACTTGATACATGTACGTGTTTTCATCTTTTATCAAACTTGATGATATGTGTCCGTGACAGTAGTTGCAAGATACGCCATGGAGAGCATTTCATATATTATGTAAAATTAAGAAATAAACTACAATTGCGAGCCCATTGTTGCTAATAATCGGCAAGCCCAAATAATTTGAAGATAATGGGCGAGGCGAATCTATTCTATCACCATAAATGAAAATATGTTGCAATTATTCTGCACAAAAACATTGACAAAAGTAAAATATTATTTTTGATGAAATTAGAAATTCGCATACAGCACATTAACACGCTATCTAATTTGTTTATTCATACGCAATGGTATGAACTAATCACAAATAACTTGTGGTTTCTGTGTGTGTGATGACATTTCTGAACAACGACCAAGAATGACATTTTTTTTCCAAGAAAGAAGGATATCAACTTGTTTCTGTCATTCGCTCAGAAAACAATATGTTTGAGATAATTCACAATAACATTTTGACTTACAAACTCCAGGGCTACGTTTTAGATGGCAATAGTGATAGTATATCTGCGAAATACAAGGATAGCGCCAACTGTTTTTTTAAAGTTCTTGAAACAGAACTGTGGGCCTAAGGATATCGTAACTCAGTAACGCAATGTAGGCCTACTACTGGAGAGCCTAGCTTCGAACTTCGCAGCTGTCTCAGGATTCATTTCATTTAAACTTGATATACCCAACAAAATACCGTAAGTTATAACAGTTAGAGACAAGAAGAGGTTTGTATTCAAAATAAAAACCTAAGTTAGAACCTTCTCGCCTATTGACACTGGTACAGCAGTGTTTTTTCTTTAGACTTTACAGTAACAGACTCTTAGCGCTAGGCCTAGTTGTTGTTGTTACATACACAGTGTTAGTGTATGTTCTACACTCGACATCGCTGTATGTACTAGTACACTGTGTGTTGATAATGCTGATGGTTGACTAACGGAGGCTATTGACCTTAGTGTAAATTGGGGCGTAGAAAAATATTTGTCGAATTCTCATTTTTCCGGTTTTTCTAGATCAGTTATATTGACCTGACTCAAGACTGTTATTGTTAAACAAAGATGCACTCTGTGTATTTGTTAACACTTTGATTGAAGTTGAAACATTTTACCCCATACCTGCATGGTATATAATTGTAGGTTGATAGGATGCACATTTATGCAAATTAAGGGTTTGAATATTCAGTAGTGTTGGAAAGTTGCAATTTGCTTATGCAATTAGCCCGTTCGTTGAGTAATAACCGGGCCGCTTGTATATGCGAATGAGCCTTGTCAGCGAATCAGAAACCTAGAAAAAAAATAGCCTGGCAGTAGAGGTGATAGAATTTCAATTAGAAGCCATTTATAACAAGCTGTTCAAGCTGTTCTGTTCATTGTGTAAAAGTCATGTATCATTGGCCGTGATGTATCGTTTCGTGAAAGTGAATGATTTTTAAAGATTATAAACGATTCCTAGACACTTTTTACACACAATGTCGATAGCACGTGCTAGTCATTAACATAGGATAAAATTCTGAAGAATATTAAACATTTACATACGGAACATTGAACATATGGCAAAAGCGTGATGTGGATAACTATAGTTTATCCCAATGTCATGCGTATGTACTTAATATGCTAGGAAACTTACTTGGGTTTAGCAACAAGACTCGCCATGGAAAGTGCTCTTGAACTTCTGTCTTGACAATTTTTTGAACTTTTGTTTCCTCCAGTAAAGGTATAAGCAACCTTTCGGATTCAATAAGAAGTGTTTGATAGTAAACATTGAAAAGAGATTGAATGAAACTTGATAGGTCAAGAGCCGCTTTTTCATATTTGCTAAGAAGTATGAGTTTCTAAATGCGTCAAATTGATGAAATGACCAGGGGCATTATACCCGTAAGTGGCAAACCCCCTAACATTATCTTTAGATGCACGCTTCTGTCAAGAAATATTTAATTCATTGCAAATATATATGAAGATATTCGTACCATACCAAATAACATTCGATTTAAAAAGTGTTTATTGTCAAAATTGGTAAACAGGAAATACGACAATTATCAATTATAGTTTAGCATGGAGATTATGAGGTAATCCCTTCATCTGTATGCAACCGGCTTTAACTTAAAGAAACACCTCTCAAATCAAACGTCAACTGGTCAAGATTTACATCTCAATAAATGCCGCCCATGTTCCGTCATTAGGTCATACAACATCCATATTGACGGTATGCATGGTTGTAATTTACATTGCATGGAATGTACGTTTAACATGCATGTTACCTAAAGACCTTCTTGACAACAGTAACACTCCCCTACTGTTTTCCGTCAACAAACCAACCGAAAATTGCGAATGTTATAAAAGTCGAATGAAACCTATTAGAGAGTCAGATTGTTTAGTTTTTATACCCGCTCACTATAAGATATATACCCCCTGAAGGAAGTTTCACTAGAAATATAACATTGATGGTCGTTGACAAATGGAATTTTCATTCTAAAGACGTTTTAATTTTTGTATGATACTTGTATGAGTATTTGTCATTGTCGCCCATTAAACTTTTATTTCGCTTGATACGATCAAAATGTGAATTCATCCCGAATGAGGGCGCAAACCAATTTAAAAAGAACATTTGATTATTTAAACAGATCAAATTAAAATCAAAACATAGTATGATAAGAGGACCTCATACAATCTACTTAAAATAAAAACTTTATAAATTATCAATATTTTAAACCCAATTTAGGCACTGGACCCTATTTCGAGAACTGATTACATTCTAAACTTAAATGGAACATTCGAAACAAAATGTCTTGTACATTTCATAATATTTAAACAAATATTTTAGTTGCTCAGTCCAAGTTGTTATAACAAAGGAAATAAGAATGATCATATTAATGACATATATTTACATATGGTGCACTAAACTTTTTCTTTGAAAGTTGTCATGGAAACTTCCAAATCATGATTCTTTTATGATGCCATTTAGACTAAATTATCTTTTAGGCTCACGAAAGTGTCTAAAATATCTTTATAAATTTGAATCAACTTCGATTGTTGGGTGGGTCCGATTTTTAGGTAACCTGACATTGTGTAGAAGTATCTTGCACATCAAATTATGTTATGCAATTGGTTTCGTTCCATAGTAGCAAAACTTTTTTAATTTGGTGGCGCTATCGCAGAATTAAGTGCCAATTGTGTTTAATCAAAATAAAATGTTAATCTTTGTGATATTATCAATCGAAATGTCATTCTTCTGTGAATCTCCAACATCCTTGATGACCACAAGACTTCTATCCAAATTAGAATTTAAAGATAGTACAAGGAATGATTGCTATATTGTAAATATTTCATATAATCTTATTTTACGATCATTTGAAAAATTGAGGAAAAGTATAACATAAAAAGTACATCAATTTACTTTATAGTTTTGTAACGGCTACCTAGCTGCTGGCTAGGTAATCGCTTTGGAATCGCTCGGCACAATCTAATCGACGTACACGGGTACACTAAAGAGGGTGTGTATATATATATATATATATATATATATATATATATATATATATATATATATATATATATATATATATATATATATATATATATATATATATATATATATATATATATATATATATATATATATATATATATATATATATATATATATATATATATATATATATATATATATATATATATATATATATATATATATATATATATATATATATATATATATATACATACATATATACATACATACATATATACATACATACATATATATATATATATATATATATATATATATATATATATATATATATATATATATATATATATATATATATATATATATATATATATATATATATATATATATATATATATATATATATATATATATATATATATATATATATATATATATATATATATATATATATATATATATATATATATATATATATATATATATATATATATATATATATATATATATATATATATATATATATATATATATATATATATATATATATATATATATATATATATATATATATATATATATATATATATATATATATATATATATATTTATCTACAACCAGTACTTGGTCATTCATTTGAAAGCCACTTGATTTTGTTACACACCGTCAAGGAGAATTATTATGTTATGGATACTCTTTTGTCTCATCACATTTATTCAGGTGGAGATTAAATAAATACACGTAATCGATTTGAATGAAAACGAAACGAAATGAAGTAAAACCCCATTACGTGCTTCGTAAAACATTTGTTTAGGTTTCCTCAAACAGGATCATCATAGTCTGTCCGGTTACCATGTAACTTTAAATTTACGTTCCATCCCAGTAGGAATATTTTGTGAGCGAAATTGATACGTCTTATATTCTATCGCATATGTTGGTGAATTTCTAAAACTTACTAACATAATAAATTCAATTTTTGCAGGTTGAACTTACAGGTAACAGCATCTATGAATACATCCATCCAGCAGACCACGATGAAATGACGGCACTGCTCACACCACCAGCCATACCATACGCACACGCTTACTGGTAGGTAACGAAAATATATGAGTATTCATTAACATTAAACTATAGGCAATTGTTCTTGCTTTATACAAAATGGCTCTAAACTTCTGCCAATATTTTCAAAAAGTATTTAATATCTCTAAAATTGATAATAAACTTAGCTTTTATATTTCAATAATAAAGTTAAAACATAGCACTTTCTGGGGAAAATATTTACAAACAGTAGAGTGAGAATACTCCATCAAAATAAAAGTCATGAATATACATTCTCATCAGAAAAGCTACGACGTCATCTTTTAAACATAAATTTTGACAGTGGTGATATGTATCCTATGTAGCCTGTTAAATTATATCGCATGGAAGAAATGAAATAAAGTCATATGTTAGATTAATATTTGAAAATCATCTACTAAAACAATATGTGCATGAATTATAGGTAGCTGTGTGTCAATTTATTAGTAGTAGTCTTGAGATAGTATTAACATTGCGTATGTTATCTGGCATGGAATTTTAGGGTATTATTAGGCAACAGACGGATGGTATACTCATTGAATGGATCTTCATTGCATTCCATTCAATGACTAATATATTCCACTCCACGTTTTTGGCGTGATAAAAAAACATTTTCGGAAATGAAATGCCTCGAAATGCTTAGATTTAGGATGTTTATTTTGGTTACATGTTTACTTCTCTTTGGAAGGTATAGTGCTTTACTCGAACTCCTTATTATGGTAATTCATGGGGTCTGTTGAGGTGAATTAGTACCGGTTTGAAGGATTTGTTGTGGTATAGGGATACAATATTTGGGAGATGAAAAAATCCTCTTCACTGCAACCAGTGTATATTTCTTGCTTTATATCATCTAATGTGGATGAATTTCTCTTATTGGACCACGTAAAATTTGGTCACACATGAGATTTTTGAGTATACGTTTGCATGAGAACGTGTGGGATATATCTTTATGAGTAAGGTGGCGCGAACATGCAAGTCTGACGAAGTTGTTCTTACGTGATTGTAGTTTATTTCCCATCCAAGGTATATGAATTTATAATTTTGACTTCATATGGCTGTATGGGGTCAAAATGGGATACATGGAGATGGATGATTGCCTATTTAAATGTGTGCATGTGAATTAGACTGATACCATTATATCTGACAAATTTACTGAAGATAGATTTATTTTTGAACTGTTCTTTCAGTCAGTATTAGCATAGCATAGCATAGCAAGGTTTAACGTCCCAAAAGCATCTAGTGCTGGAAATTATATCAAGACGACCACGGCCTTTGATAACCAGTTGTGAACTCACTGTTTGCAGACCCATCGGGATTCGAACCCGGGACGTGCGGGTGAGAGGACAAAGCACTAACCACTACACCACGGAGATCTATTAAAAGCTTTTGGAAATGAGAACTTTGCGGTTTGGGATTTTATCAAAAACCCAAATGTCACAGGGTGACATTTCGAAAATACAAATTAATATCATCTTTTTGCATACAAGTTTGCCATATCATATTCAATTGAAACAAAATATAATTAAACGAAGCAAATCGACTGTTTTTCTTTTAGATTTTGAACTCGAAAGGAATTTCTTCCTCCGAATGAAGTGTGTCTTGGCCAAAAGAAATGCTGGGTTAACGTCTGGTGGTTATAAGGTAAGATTTATAATACATAAGCGCACTTGGATTAGTTTCTTATTAATTTTAATTTTATTTTATTCCTTAGTAAAATAATTGATTTACCATTAGCAATTCAGAATACAATTATGTTTTGAACATAGCACACGAATCAGCATTGATGTACACATTATGTGTACTGCTTACAATTCTGTAAAAATATGTTTTACGTAATTTACACATTTAATTATAAAAAGACCAATCAATTCTAAAAGATTTGCGTAGATTACTCTGTCCTCGTGGTAGAAACGTGTGATGTTTTAAGTAAATATAAACGACTAACATGAATGAAATGAATGGTTTATGTCTTTCATAATTGAAGTCAATTTTCTATTCTCGTTTTTGTTCCAGGTCATTCATTGCCATGGCTACTTGAAAAATAAAGCAGTACACCCTCGATGTTGCACCTTACGACGGATGTTACCAGAATGTTGGTCTTGTTGCAATTGGTCATTCCCTGCCACCAAGTTCTCTGACCGAGGTCAAACTATACACAAATATGTTCATGTTCCGAGCCAGTCTTGATATGAAACTCATATTTTTGGATGGAAAGTAAGTACCTTGATGTCCGGAACAAAGAGAAACATCATAATGTTTCATGTTTTAGCTACATAAGACGTAAGCTACAAGGATAAAACAACTCCCTGTACCTTCCGTTGTGCAATATATGCAATATGCGTGATTAAGGTTTTACCAAAAACTGTACACATTGTTGCAATTTCATTCCATATTTGGCACCGGATTAACAGCTTTGATTTTCATACAAAATCGTTTTGATCGTTATTATGTGATAATTATAATGATGTTGCAATTTTCACGGTAATAACCTCGGAAATTATCTGCACGCAAAAAGTAAGCGAATGTATTCTCTTTTCACTTTTTTGAGATTTCATGTTTTAGTAAGCATTTCCCAATACGGTTCTAAAACATTTATGCATACTAATATCATATCTTTAAAGATATCATCTTATCGTCATTTTTATCATAGTATACATTCAGTGATATTCTAATCACATAAACATTTATGTATATATCTTTTAATGCCTCCCAAAAGTAATAAAAGATGTACGGACAGTTTTGGTTTTGCTCCTGGCGTTTGTCTCTCAATTTAAAAAATTGTACTTAAAATTGTGTTTTTTCTTTCTTTAGGGTTGCCATGCTGACGGGATACGAACCACAAGATCTTATCGAAAAGACGTTGTACCATTTTGTGCACCCTATGGATGTATTGCACATACGATACGCGCATCAAACATGTGAGTATATAGTAACCACTGAAGTTTATTGAACAATCGGTAGAAATTACAGGCTTTTCAAGATTCGGAAACCCTAAAAATACTTAACCTTGTATGATTCGTATCTAAAAATAACGGAAGAGGCAATGATCCACGGTGTAAAAGAATAGTTACTCGTAGTCATTTATTTGTCGAAATCAAAAAAATATATTGAAACAGTTTAGAATTACCTTCGATGACGATTGCAATTGGTGTTAGCTATTAGCGGAAATTAATGCGCTCTATTGTTTTTTGAACTGAAGGCATTGAAATGTATTTGAAATGTTTTTAAAGCTTTTCTAATCAAATCACGCTAAATCACGGTGTGTAAGTTGTGATGTTGTACGTCAAAGCATGGAGTTAAAAAAGCTCCATAATCAAAGTAATAACTTTGCTTTTAAGACAGTGTATGTTCTTTTAGCATGCTAGAATTCATTGAGAGAGTTTGCTTGTTCTATAACAATGAGTATATGTATGAAAAAGTGTAATGCGCAACTATCCACTCGATTCGAGGGTCCACCGAGCAGAAAACAAATGAAATAATGAAATGCAAACTACAAGAGAGAACATAAGAGGCACTTAACCAATTAACGCAAAATTTATCGACATTGAATGCAATAAAAGTCGTAAGCATGTTTTACGCATTGTTTTCATATACAGCATGCTTGCGGTTAAGAAATATAGAGTATTTTAAGAATTAAAGGATTTTAATCACTTCACATTTCTTATTTTTATTTTGTTTCATATTAGTGTTGATGAAGGGTCAGGTGACTACTAGATACTACCGTTTTCTGTCAAAACATGGAGGTTGGATTTGGATGCAGAGTGCTGCAACAATTGTTCACAACAGTCGCTCTTCAAGGCCACATTGTATTGTTAGCGTGAACACGGTCCTAAGGTGGGCATCAATACAGCACATTTTTTAGCACAGAGCCCAATATGAAATTAAGCAAATGTAGTCGATGAGACCATACTAGTCGGACAAAAACCGACGACGTCAATCGCTAAGTTTATCATCTTAGCTATGTAACCACCAAAACGGGACTAGTCTACGAATACAACTTTTATATCTTTATCCATGTATTGATGAAGGAGACGAATTTTACTTTAGCGATATAGAATCCATGACATCGACACTACGTAAACGTGTGTCGTTTGAAACCATCTATTTGTATGGCTAGAAATGATCAGATTCAGTGATGGAATTATAAAACTATCACATGATGTCATATATTTAGAAAAAAATATATTCTACCATAATCGATATTGTCCAATATATTCAATATTCTCTAAAATATTCATTTTGAGATGCAGTAAATCTTTAAGATGGACATGATGGTGCCGCGCTGACATGATGGCGCCGCGCTGACATGATGGCGCCGCGCTGACATGATGGCGCCGCGCTGACATGATGGCGCCGCGCTGACGCGCCGCGCTGACATGATGGCGCCCGCACATGATGATGGCGCCGCGACTGATGGCGCGCGCTGACATGATGGCGCCGCGCTGACATGATGGCGCCGCGCTGACATGATGGCGCCGACGATGGCGCCGCGCTGACATGATGGCGCCGCGCTGACATGATGGCGCCGCGCTGACATGATGGCGCCGCGCTGACATGATGGCGCCGCGCTGACATGATAGCGCCGCGCTGACATGATAGCGCCGCGCTGACATGATGGCGCCGCACTGACATGATGGCCCCGCGCTACAGCAGTAAATTAACTATACTATTCACTGGCTTTATGTAACCTACACATTTCGAACCTTGATTTCTATTAGACACCCTAGGAAATATATTGGATTGTATTATATTTTCTTTATTATTGGCGTGTGTTGATGGATGCCGTCCAAATTACTGGTAAATGACGTTAACTGATAATATCTATGTTTTTCATATAATTAATTGACAGCTCTAGAAATGTAAAACGAAGCGGAATATGAGAAGTTGTTGCTTTCAGTGTTGTAAATAAAAAGTACATGCATCTTAGAATAACGACAATTTATCTCCTTCTCGCCAATTGATGCACGGAAATTACCAATCAACACCATGTGGTATCCATCTAAATGTTGCAAGCTTTTAAAACATGTTGTTAGTGAGCTTTAGGCAATCTCTACATGACTGCCTTGATGTTGCACTTCCATCATCGTTTAAACACTTAAAAGGCTTATAGGAGACGTCATATTTACGGAAGCAACACTCCAAAGTATTTAGTATAGGGAAGATAAGGATTAGCTTAAAGAGAGTAACATAGATTTATTTCGGGTGTTTAGTGAGTATTACGTGAATCTTTGTAAATAGTTTGTGAACTTATTGGAATAAAAATCCAGAGTCGTTCCTTTTTATCTTACAGCAAAATAGAAGATAAAGACCTCGTGTTGCAGCTTGATCAATTCCAGGCCAAAACCGAATCGGCATTTGCCAGCATGCAGGAGAAAACACGGCCTTCGAAGAGTAAATCAAAATCCAAAAGGAACAAATACCAGCCATATCAAGTGCCAGCAGATTCAATGATGTATAGTGATCCATACAGTGTGGAATATGATCAAAGTCGTGCTTTCAGCCATTACCCAGCATACGATGTTACCTTACCGGCCCAGCAACTAGCGGCTTCGTATTCACTAGAAGCTTTTGATAGGTATAATGCAATGTACTCTATTGGCTATGGTCACGACAGGCAGCACAGCATGTACACAAATGGCGCTTTTGCGAACGGAACATATCCGTACGGAAATGCTTTAGCATATAACACAGCAGAGGCCTATTCTCAATACGTAAATGACAGTTTGGCCTATGGAAGGCATTACTCAAGTGAAAAATTGTACACTACTCCAGGTGACTACAGAGCGTATGTACCAAAGGCATGTGAAAAACTTACAGGCTCATCCTTGTGCAATTCTGAATTTAGCCATGAATCACCTCACCATCATTTCTCCTATTTGGATAGTTCAGCTTCAAGAAGAGAAAACTCCACGCCTTTATCTGAGCCCACCGGTGACGCAGGGCCGGTTCGAAAGTCATGTGCACTCGAATCGCGTGGTATAAATACATCGAAAGATACGCAATCTTTAAGACTGAGCGCAACGCCTCCAAGAGTTGAGGTTAGTAGTTGCTCAACAACAGTAGAATATAGACAAGCCAAACAAGGTAATGACCTCATGTCAAAGTCAATATCACGTTCTGGATCGACAAACAAGCACTCAGATAAAACCAGTACACACCATGAAACGAGTGATTCGAGACATTTTACAGATCTAAGTAAAAACACAGTGTCTGGTTCTTCGTTTTGGAAAAACAGTTTTTCCAATTTTATGTCAGGGTCTTGCTCCGTACAGAAAGATATAACGCCATACTTTTACGAGGATAGTAATATTTTTGAAAGGGCAAAAGGCACGTCAGCGTACATGAACAATGCGCCAATCCGAAGTTATCAACCAGTCGGATATGCTCTCTAATCACATCTGGTAATATCCCCCAAAATTAAATTGTACTGAAGTAACGAATATTTTCAGGTCTGACAGAATGGGTGCAATCAATATAATTATATAAACTCTTACTTGTTTTGTTACCTATGAAAGAAATTATCCAGTGCATAATCTATGATAAACCAATAAATTCTGACCAATTATTGTAAAATAGTCTCAGATTTTAAAATTTGGGTTAAACTATTTCCGCTGTCATAGAAAACTTAGTAAATTCCAATCTTCTTATACGTGCAAGAAAAATTTTCTTAAAATATTTCAAGATGGTATGTTTTGCGCTCGTCGTTAGAAGATTGACACATTTGTCAGTTTTATTATATAGTAATAGAATATGAGAAGAAGGTGAGTATGTCTAAATCACTAACCGTGCTTTCAGCTATATATTCTGGATTTTCGGTACCGAAGCTCAATTACAATATCCCATATTACTCCCGTTGATTGCATTGTGATTTTATTTAGAGGTAAATAAGATATTTTACGATTTTCAATATCATAGCATGTTTTACTTGTTTTTAAATGTTTTACAAACAGGTTCATTCCCCTACAACAAATCAGTAAAAATAGCGCATACAAATCTGCGTCAGATCGTCTTTGAGCTTTTTAACATAAGGTACACATAAAACTATGTTGTTTAAAGAACAAAGTTCCTCAAGACATATGTTCGGACACTATTCAAGTATCCGATATCTGTTAAAAGGTGTAATTGTCATTTAATCCATTGTTACTTGGGACCTCACCATTAAGTCCGATGTTGCACTTGTTTTCATCTATCATTATAAAATGCACACATATCTGGCCACTTATCAAATTCTTTAGCAAGTGTTTCAATATGATATTAAAAAATAACATCAAAAGAAAACCTTATCCAGTTTATTTCCATTAGATTATATAGCCATCCTTTGAATGGTAGTATCGTGCAGTTCCCATATCATCTGCCGAGCAAAACGATCACTACTGCATACAGCTAAGTTCCAGTAAAATAAAAATGAATAAAGAAGAAAGTAGGGTTATCACTTCAAAGTGTTATCAAATTTTCATAGTTTATGTGCTCGATAACGTCAAGTATCATACATACTTGGGAGTACTAAACCATTTTGTTCATTTGGAGAGATGTATGGGTAATAATGTTCCCATAAATAACAGTAAATAACAATATAAAGGTTTTTTTAACTTGTTGACATGTTGAAGATTTTCAAATGAATGGTTTTTATCACGAAAATGAGTGTTTGCTTTCACGGGTTTGGGTTTGCAAAGATATGAGACATAGTAAAAACAATGACATGAAAAACAAGAGATGAAATGCCTACATACTTACTTTATCAGTGAGCTGCCGACGTATTTCTTGTTCTTTGCGCTCGAGAATCTGCATGTTTCACATGTGTATTTCATGCTCAACATTCTGAGCTTAGCATTGCTTTGTCTAAAACTGAAAAATATATAGATATAAAGAAAGTGATAAAGTGTTTAATGTTCAGATGGTTTGTTTGCTAATATTTCAACATTCTGTGAAGATTCAGCAACAGCAATCTGTCTACTTAAGTCGATAAACATGAAGATGTGTAGAAATTTTACGTTAACGAAAACCCCTTGGAAAAGAAACCTTTATTGGTGTAGACTCACATATGTATAAGAAACTGTAAAGTAGCAGAGCGAAGTATTTCTGATATTTTATGGGAAGGGGTGTTTTCTGCTACAAATAGTTGAGAAACAAAATAGTGCCTGAACAAAATGAAGAAAAAGGCAAGTGAAATAATGACCCACGAATGTTGATCATTTCAGGAAGTTATCAATAATTAACTAGAATTGCCGGAAAACGCCAAGGGCAAATCAAATTAGTGAATAAAGGATATTTTCATATTCCCTTTTAATAACTTCCTCCCAAATAATCATATTTTAGAGACATATAACCTTTATTTTCTTGGCAAAAGAAGCTGGAAACAAACAGTTAAGGATCAAAATATAGATGACTGTTCACCCACGAATGTTAATAATTCAATTCTGTAGAATTTCTGAAAACTTAAAAACAATATTTAAGTATATCAAAAGAACTATCGTATTACTTACTTTCTTTGAAAATAATCAAATTGTAATTATTTGTTATTTATTGACAAAACTTATGATTTCTAGATTTTTTGAAGCACACGATCTAGCTTTTACAGTTTAGAAACAAATAGTGTGAGATCAACATAAAGAAAAGTGAAGGTAAATACCGACCCCAAAATGTGTATTACTTTTTTGAAAAAAGTCTAGAACAATATAGGGAGTGTTTTCAACGAAATATCAACGAGAAGTCCAGTCATGTGATTTAGTAATAAGATATCCAAACTCCTTACTATATTTGGATATAACTTACCTTATTCACAAAAATCCAACGTAGCTTGTCTTGATTTTTATTAAACACACGATCTAATTCGTACAAACAGTTAAAAAACAAACAATTTTGGATCAAAATAAAGAAAACTGAAGGTAACTACCGACTTTAAAATGGGTATTACTTTCCATGAATAGTAAAACGAATTATAGGACAATATTTATTTATCTGGAAAGTATTTCAAACAAAATTCTTTTCATATACTTGCTTTATTAAAACGTAGTGTAAAGCTATATATTATATTCTTATTCAATATTTTGGATCAACGACGTTTTCATTTGTTTCAAATGTCATATGGAAATTGCATTCTTTTGCTTTCTTTCTCAATTTCAAGGAGATACGACGACTATAACTCTATAATTATATTTATTTAAATAAAGTTTACTTTCAAGAGCTACAGAAATTAAATTTAGAATAAGAACAAGACAACAGAACATATGTTAATTTCGAATTGTGTGTTTTAACAAAGATTTGTTTTATAAGAAGAGATTTCATATTTTATAATTTAACAAAATATGATCAATTACAAAATTTATAACATTTCCACGTAATTTACTTGGACAGAACATTGAGTACATAATGCATCGGCAAAAATGATAAAGGAAGCACACAGACAAATATAGATGTAACAAAATATGGAAAAAATTAAGAATGGTGGATTTACACAATAACGATTACAAGCTAGATTGTTCAAATGCATTTAAAAGGTCGAGAACTTTTGTGCCGTATTATTTTTAGCATGTTTTAATACCAGTCAAAGAAAGAGAAAAACATATGTGTTGAACAACGCAAATAAGATTAATACTTAGAATCACAAAATTTGATCGTTTTAAAAATCTAAATTGATTTATTATTTGAGAAAATACGAAACCGGATTGTTAAAATACTAAAAGTATTATTTATGACCAGATGTCATGTGAACGTGAAGACCGTAGAGATCAGAAAAACAATCTAATGTAATTTTTCTGATTGGTCGAAATATTAACACAATAACCGGCAACCCATTCAATCACCGCGGCGGAGGCGACTGATTTTTGGTAACGGATCAAGCAATTTTGTTCAGATTCCCTCTTTATAGTTAGGTTTTTTGTGTGTTGGCCCAAATTGATTAGGGAAAATGGAATTTAATTTTTGTTCACAATACTTTATTCAATATATTTTCTTAATTTTATTGTTGTAGGTGGAATACGTATAAAATATAAAAAATAAAATTCTGGTTTTCAGGGTTTACGTGAGTAGCAGAAATGCCTCAGTATATTTTATATGGAAATGCTGTAAATTACAAACGTGTAAAATTTCTTACATGAATCTTTAATCTATTTGGGAAGAAAGTGTTTGATTTAAATTTATAATGTGTATGTAATTATTTGTTTCTTATTGCACATGTTACTATTGTGTATAGTCCACACTACGTGGTTTGAATTTTTTTTTTTATGAATAAATTCCAATTGCCGCAAAGTTCTGAAATAAATTAATGTAGAATACTAAGGTTTCTCGTCTATGGATTTCATTTTTGCGTATGGATGTTGAATGTTGGTTAGAAGCTTAATGTTTTGGAAGGAACGTGTTCCACCTTTTGATTCAGACTGTCGATATAAAACACACACTAGTGGTTAGTAGTTTGTTGACCTTGTCTCTTTTTATCTTAATCTAGTAAGGGTCACACGAATCAGTCTTTATTTAAAAAAAATGGCGGTCTGCAGGGGTCTCACTTTTAAAAATAATCACGAAAGAAAGATGTCTTCCGTTCTGGAAGCTAGGCTTCATGGCAGAGCCGTAATTTTCATCCGGAAAGTGTGTGTGTGTGTGTGTGGGGGGGTGGGGGGATGACCTCTTATCAAAAGAGTGGGGAAGAGAGGCGAATTGTTCCCCAAATGTACTGATATCTTTAAGAATTGACGGAAAGGTGTGTGTCGGAGTAGAGGGGGGGGGGGGGGCGGCATGCCCCGGGAATTACGGCCCTACTCCATGGTATTTGACTCGATTAAAAAATTGCAAGAGATCGTCCAAACAGATGAAGCGGAAGTAAAAAACGGCCAAACGTTTAATACGATGCTTTGCTATTGGTTTTATTTTGTTATATTATATAAAGGCTGTATTTGACTTC
This sequence comes from Chiridota heheva, assembly GCA_020152595.1. Taxonomy (NCBI): domain Eukaryota; kingdom Metazoa; phylum Echinodermata; class Holothuroidea; order Apodida; family Chiridotidae; genus Chiridota; species Chiridota heheva. The sequence continues at coordinate 446,157 of JAIGNY010003708.1, read as the reverse complement.
CATTTGATATACTTGTCTATTCATCTTACCCTTGCTCATCATTTTGTGCAGCAAAATAAAAATTAATGCAGCAAACAGCATTCAATACAAAGATCAAATGTCTGGAATAAAATTACGTATGCTTAAATATTACTAAACATATTGATATCGACTAAACATTAAGATTCCCACAATTATATTTATCTAGTGCGGATAAGAGTTCTATTCATTCTAATGTGGTGAACCTAAATGATTGTATCTAATTTTGCATCTTTATTCAGTAAATAGATCAAATTTTTCCAGATAATAATCACGTGTGTTTAAACATTGTTGAACATATTGATATCAATTAAACATTAAAATTCCCATACTTTTATTCATCCAGGGTGAATACGTATCAATTAATTCTACTTTGGTGAACCTGGATGATTGAATCCGATATTGCATCATTATTCAGTAGAAATATCAAAAAGTGCATGCAAAACTACGTATGTTTAAACATTGTTAAACATTTTGATATCAACTAAACACTAAAATTTCCCAAATTATTCTCATCCAGTGTTGATACGGTTCTATTCATTCTATTCTGGTGACCCTGGATGACAGCGTATCCGGTATTGCATAATTATTCACCAGACACATCAACTGGTTCAGATACAACCACTTATATTTAAAAATAATACTGATATTAACTTAACATAATTCTTTATTTTTTTTGATTCATCAAGTGTAGCTACAATTCTATCGTGGTGAACCTGCGTGACTACATACAGAAATGTTAACCTTAACCCACCTTTTATTTTACGGCGTCTTTTAATGACTCATAAGGCAAACGTTACCCAGCTTGTACCGTTTCAGTCTAGGATCATTTTCATTCCATCAGAGCAAGACATAAAACAATTCATTATCGCACCAGAAATAAGAAAAATGTGTTACCCTGACATTATTGCCAAAGACATAGCATTCAACACAAACGAGATCAACTCATGATGGATAAAACTATAGTACCACTTTGTCAAAGCTGCTTCTACTATTCCTGCCATGGCCGACAGATGATGATGATGATGATCGCACCAGTTATGACTGTCTCATAAATCATAACAATTTAGACAATAAGATCAAATTAATAAACATGAAATGAGTAACACTGTATTTCTCCATGTATGAGTGTATGGATTTTAGAAGTATCAATTCAGTCACCTGCGGAACGATGTACTTCAATATCAGTGGTTATAGATAATTCAATTCATCACCTGCCCTTTAGAGGAAAACGTTAACTGGTTAAAGGATAAGTCCAGGGGTTAAGCAACTTTATATTCATGAATTCATGGACTTCAAAAGAAACAATATGGTAAAGAAAACATTCACAAATCTTACTCCGTTAAGGTATTCAAGTTTAAAGTTCCGACTTAGCTTTGTATAAATGATTGGTGTAGAAAGTCTACTATGGAAAGTTGGCGCTCCCATCTCACATTCTTAACAACTGTTGATGTATTTTAAAGAAAATTGATTGAAGTTTTTGTACTATTTGAATTATCTTCCATCAACTTTCTTCAGGTGGTAAATCATAATTACCCTTACTAGATTATTTTTAACTACTTTTCTGTCATATCCAATTGTTTTTAAATCGCATGAGGCTTTACCTTCTCAATTATTCTGATTTCAGTTATTTCCACAAACGCTACAATACCTTAAACTTGAATATCTCCTTAACAAAACAAGATTTTTAAATGTTTTTTCACCATTTTGTTTCTTATGAAGTACTCCTTTATATATAATGGACTTGCTTGACCACTGAATTCATCCTTAAATTCTTAGGATCACTAAGTATTCCTTACTTTGATGGATTCTAGAACACTATCAAAGAGCTTGAGCAACTTTTTCACAAAGGAGCTTTCGCTTTACAAATAAATCAATTTGATCCCTATTTCTCGAAATCGAAGTGGAAAACGTTTTTTGTACCCCATAACTTTTTTGCATAGTTTTGTATAATATTTAAAAATATTTAAATCTTTTTGATATCCAGGTATATGGAACGCTTGATGCATTATGGGTACATGGCGGCCGCCATTGAATTAAAAACTGTTATTTTGTAAGGACCTGAGTAATTCTTAAAATTAAGGTTCCTTTTAAGAAATTAAGGTATTTTTAATCATTTTTTACTGGTGGGCCACTTGATGGTAAACTGGCTTCAGTAAACAGTGAAGCCCTAGTAGAAGCGGTGTCACCGGGTTGCGGGTCGGAGGAATGTAGTCTGGAATAGACCAGTTCCTCCACTTTTTTTTTAAAAGAATATATTTTCAATTCATATGAAAATTGCAAACGAACTATGTGTACAATATGCAGGTTGGCCCATACCAGAACCACTTTCTTTGAAGAAAGAGGTGCGTGTTAGGGAAGTTTGTTTCGGAAGAGGGCGGGGGCAAATGAAAATACTGGCTGACAATTTGTACAGGTGTTAACAAATCTGCTTCGACCTGTCTACTGAAGTATTGTTTAACGAAAATCTATTTACTTCCATTGCGGACTTTTTATGAATGGTGTAATTCTATGGTAACTCCTTGATCAATTTTATATTCTGGATAATGACCTACCCTATATTTCCAAATGGAATGTCAGAAATTGATCATGACAAGCAAATCTTGGGGAGGATGTGGAATAATTCAATGTACCTGTTTGTTGCTGATGGGAGACATTTTCTTGATAATCTCTACATTTTCAAATTTCAAGGTAAGCAAGAAAGTTACAAATGTCTTGGTAAGAAGAAAATACCAAAAGAAATTGCTATAAAGTTTCTTATTGGCTAATCTCTTAATTATCGGCTGACATTGTTCTATCCCGACCATCTAGATAAACTTTGTCTTATACACAAGTGATGAATGATCGGTTTTGTAGCCATGCCACCAAAACGAACTGTCAAGGAAGGGAAATGCATTTGATTTTTTCTTTTCTTTTTTGAAGTAGGAATAGTTTGTATTATTTGTCAATGATTTCAATCTCACCTCAACTGTAGCCAGCGGTCCGGTGACAGCTCTGACAAATTGTTTCACAAACTTCCAAATTACATCAATTGAAAAGTTATCTTGAACACTTTCAAAAATAAATGCGTGTCTTTTGAAACAAGAATACAACTATTTGGTTCAACGTCCAAGAAGCTCCCAATGAGAAAATCTATTAAGAGGGGTGGAAAAAAAGAAGAAGCTGAACTTCCTAAAAAGTGGTAGCATGTCCTGCCCCCTCCCCCGCCCCCTCTGCTTATAGCGGTTTATATTTCATATGCTTATTCAGCGTAGTGATTTGAAAGGGAGGCATCATTTATTTTGTCAGCGGCGCGGGGAATCAACAGAAGCGGACACAGCAAAATATGAATTTTTTGTTATCTCATATTTCGCTTGAATTAGTTTTAAAAAAACGCCCTCGCTTTTTGATCTAGTCTTCATGTATAATTATATTCGTTATTATTAATTGCATACATTTTGCTTTGTAAGTTGTTTCAAAAAGTTATATCCTATTCACTTTTAGAAAATTTAAGCAACAACCAGGATAATTTGTTTCGCATGCCCTGTAATTAATCTATTGTTTATGGCTGTGTTATATCAAAGGATGACAATCCAATTATAAAATACGTGATGAGAGCGATATATGAATTAATTAGTTTGCAGCAGTGTAAGACTGAGTCATAAGTTTTATGTGAAATAAAGAACTTGATGAGTTGAATAGGTCTTAAAGTCAGTGACGTATTCAGCTTTCGTTCCTAGGGGAAGAGACGGGGGCGCTAATTATCGGAAAAAGTTGTAGCCAGAAGCGCATGGGAAGTGCTTTAAAAGAAAACCCAGAAAAATGAAGATTTCATTTTACTAAACAACAAAGCCATATACAAATTTAATTTAATCTGATATATCTATTTTGCACAGCTTATTTCCCTAATATGTATCGCATATTGTATACTGGTATATCCCGCTACTTACGTTTTACTTACATAATTGTATAGATGAAGAGGGGGGGGGGGAGGGGCAAGTTCCTCCCTTACACCCACTGAATACGCCACTGGTTAAAGTTTAAAATTCAAACTCTTGCTAGAACTCTAATTTTATATGAATATTTTCTCTGGTTTTAATCAAATAACATGATGAAATTATGTTTTTAACAGAGCTGTGTACCAAGATCAATTTCAAACAAGTAGATGCCAAGATGTTTTGTAAGACACAATTCTAAATTTTGATTGTATTTAATACCTATAAATACAATGACCTTTCCAGGGATATATTCCAGTGATGTATCCCTTTCCAGAAATATATCCCTGACTTACATCGCCGGGTACAGGACCATTATAATAATGAAGAAAAAAATATCTTTCAAGAAGATTTCAATAAACCAGTTCATTCCTCTGGCTACACAGATACACCAATATTAGTTTTGCTCCTCACTTCCGCGTAGCCAAGAATTTTCTCAACTTGGGTTACACAAATGCTTCAGGGGAGGACATTTGGGCAGAGCTTCCATCCTAACCTTTTTTTATTCGATTTCACGAAAGGGAACATACTTTCGCAGGGGGCGAACAGATCTTCGCAGGGAGACCATACCTTCGCAGGGGACGGGCCTGAGCAAAATCACAGCAATAATTTTATGAGAAAAAAAACACGGATTTCATGATTTATGAATTACTGAAATTATTGTCCTCTTTGCTACCAAACCATCAATGTTGCTGCATTAGTATATTGTTTAACTTTGAACATTTTTTTTCAAAAATTGTGGTACTTGTGGGCCAACCTGCATATTTGAACCGAAATCCTAACGAGAAAAATGAAAAGTTCATTAGTAATTTTCACACGATTTAGAGATTTACTTCCAAGGGGTACTTTTATCCATTTTCTTATTGATATAAAAAGTGGAGGATTTGTCTTTATCATAATCCCCCCCGCTCACCCTCCCCCGCTCCCCCTGCTCCCCCGCTCTCCTCTTGCTCCCTCTGCTCTCCCTGCTCCCCCGCTCCCCCTGCTCCCCCCGCTCCCCCGGTTCCCCACGCTCCCCGATCCCTTCCCGGTTTCCCCGCTCCCCACTCCCCATGCTCCCCACCCCCGAACTCCCGCTTACCCCCTGCTCCCCTGCTCCCCCGCTACCGCCCCAGCTCCCCCACACAAAGAAAATCTGCTTTTGCCAGCGGCGCAGGAAGATATTTCACTTTCAGACATTGGGGGGATTGATTTTGTACAAACAAACCTATAACAAATGTATACGGGCCTCTTATATCAAAAAATTAGTGGAAATTGTTGGAAAACAAAAAATTTAGAAACATCAGAAACTTTTCAAAAAATTCCGAAAATTAAGGAATTAATTATAAGGGCACAAAATCAATTTGTCAGACCTTCATTATTCGGAAGGGGGCGTATGATGAAGCCCCTCGGGGTAATTACCCCAACATATCCCGGTTACAAGCGGAAACATTAAAGGGCTCTCATCAAACATTAATGAACAACGGGAAACTGTTTGTTAAGTAATTTTCCTACGTTTTCTTTCCCCAATTTGACCCCGACAAAACCGAGAATGTGTGTGTGTATGAGTGTGTGTGTGTGTGGGGGGTGGGGGTATATGTGAGTGTGTGGATCGGCAGGGGGGTCAGAAGATGAAATTTGTCTATATAAAGTGGGAGGGCAAAATCACCAAATCGTACTAAGATACAAAAAACACCACGCAAAAAAAATATAAATAAAGGGAAAAGTGAGGTAAAATGATCCTCATGCACCTCTTATCCTGTCAATCACATAAATTTAACTGCTTAAATTATGAGGGTCAGTATGCATTGTGGATACTATACAAAACCAGTCTCAGTGCGCCCTGTCACCTGGTTCCAAAACTTTAATCATGGGGGGAAGGGAGAGTATTTCATTTTTTTTAATTATATAGGCCTACGTCCCAGTTGGCCAACCTGAGAATGAGCATTGTGACGAGCATAACTAGTTGGAAGGACATGATTTTGATAGCTACCCGATCCGGGCATGACTTCCATAAATCATCATATAAACGGTACCCCCCCCCCCCTCCTCCTCCTCCCCTCCTCCCTCTACGCATACACACATGCTTTTTTAAGAAATAATGCTATCACGTTCCCTTCGATCCTCCACTTTTTAAGACGATGCTATCAAAATTTACGGTTGCCCTTACCTAACTTTCTGGAAGAAGACTACGCCACTGCATCCGACATTTCACATCCTTGCCTGATATAGGACAGGGCAATTGATTGATAATCAAGTTGTCAGCATCATACCGTGTCTGGAAGATAGGATTTTGATATCTAGCCGAGTCGGGCATAATTTTTCCCGACTAAGATGGGTATCGGCCGACAAGGCGGTTGCCGCACAAGCCCTCCCCACCTCCGCCTCGCACGGCCATGAGCCCCAAAAGGGTAGCTTCTAGGGGATCCAGAACGACGTCCAGGGGATCCAAGGGCCTGAGTAAGATATATCTCTGATGTAAACAGTTTACATCCCACATTTTACATCTCTTCCCGGCTAAGATCGCGGTGTCCAACAATCATGTTGTCAGCATCGGGAGGACATGATTCTGATATCTAGCCGAGTCGGGCATGGTTAAGATATACCTTTGATTTAAAAAGTATAAATTCGACATTATACATCTCTGCTCGGCTTAGATCGCGGTGCCAAAGAATCATGCTGTAAGCATCATGTCAAGTTAAGTTGGGCGGATATGATTTTAATTTCTAGCCGATTGAAGCATGGCTCAGATAAATCACTGATTTAAGCATTACATCCGACATTTCACATCCCTGCCCGACCTTTTCTGTCATAGCAGTTAGGATAGTGCTGTTACATTTAGTGCGTTATAAATGTATACGCCCTCACACTAGCCCATGATTATGTACGCAGTACTGACCGTGCGTGTAACTTCCCATAAAACTTTTTGTCCCAAATTGCATGTAAACGCGGGAAAATAGTGCGCATAAACAGTGTTATCAGTCCACTTAAATACTTCACAGATTGTTTATCGTTGGAGGTTCATTGACATAAGCGTTGGAAATGTCTTTTTACGCATCTTGACCCTAATCAAACATCTTCATGATCTTTCCACCCCCTGCTGATTTAACCACAGCGCATTTGCGGTGTCGACGCCACTATGCGCATAACATCGACGATTCAAATTTGGATACTAGTTGATCGTGCGCAGTAATTGGACGGTTTACTGTGACATCATTGTAAAACTATATGCTTGTTATTGTATTGGCAACCAAAATTTACCTTAGTTTTCATCATCATTGTTTGATTGTACTTAGTGCAAGAAAGATGTGATTCAACGTTAAATTATCATTATTACTTTGTTAAGAACTAACAGTTTTACAAAGGAAAATGGCGTAAATACTATCAGTGCCAACTATCGTTCAATCGTTCGGACCCCTTTAAGCTCCACTGTCTGACTGTCCATGAGACTTAACTTTAGGGGCGTGTCTAGCTTTTACGTTAGGCTTTTTGTTGGGGGTTGGGGGAGGGGTAGTGAGGTAAACATCTCACTCAGTGCTAGGCACTACTTGTAAGTCAATACTTGCATACTGTGTATAGCAGACATGTAGTGGCAATAGCGTTAGTCAGATAACATCTGACTGTAGTATACGCTATAGCGACTAAATGGCTGTTGCACACTGTCAGAAAACGATATATACCTTATATCGTTTAAATTGCTGCATTGGCTTATCATAGAAGCGTAGATGAATTTCGACTACGCGCTAGAAAAACTAGGCCTTTCCGCGACAATCGCAGGTCAACTTTTGACAAGGCCTTTTATCGTCATGGATCACTTTTACCTAACACAAAATAAATAGATATATGCAATGGTACTGACGTTCACTTACGTTTTGTGCGTGAGTTTAATAAAGAAAACTGAAAATTTGCGTTTTGTATAGGAGCCTTCGCTGCTGATTTAATTTCAAACAGCGCCTTAGATGGATGTACCTAATTAGTTAAAGTTGTCAAACAGTGAAATAAACGTGCGTATAGCATTAAATCGAACACTGCGCGCATTTACTGACGAACATTTTCAAAAAACCAGTGCTAGCGCAATCAGGTAATACGCGCACTACTTTGTGCGCGCGTTTTCTAAAGTGAGGAATATGCGAAGTAATCGATATGTTTTTTCTTCCATAATTTAGATGTTTTTACGTGCAAAATGTTTATCATTTCATTTGTAACTTAGTTTGAAAGAAACTTTAAAGTTTCAAGACGCTAATGAAATCAAAACCATACTAGCTTGTAAGTACTCTTGTGAAGGGTTTTCATTTCACGATTATGTTATTGTCTGAGCGGTTTTTAACGTTACGAGTGTATTATGCGTTGTCTCACTCAGTATGCAAGTATTGCCTTGCAAGTAGTGCCTACTGAGTGAGATATTTATCTCCCTACAATAGCGTGTACTACAGTCAGATTTTATCTGACTAGGAAGTGGGAGGGGGGGGGTGAGGCCTCCTAAACACCAATCTTATGAAGAAGCTTACCGAAGTTCTTCAGTTGGTGCAAACTAGAACACTTTAGGTTCAAAATTAACGATAATTCAGTCGATGCGAACTAAAAATGCCAACATTATGGCTTTGGCGATGTTCTTTTGTTAATTTTCTTGCGGGGTGGGGGGGGGGATGGAGGGGGAATAATCTCCCAATAGCCATTGTTAGACACATAGCCCTTTTGAAAGAAATCTGGCGTGGGGGGCAAAACATGCAGAAGTGATATATCATCCTCGTAGGAAGATATTTGACATATGGGAGGAAGGGGAGTAAAGGGGGTGGGGGGATTTCGCATCAACAAACTGACAAACCTAGATATTATACATTTTTCTTATGTCTTAAAACTATTTGTAAAGGAGAGGTCGTAAATTTATTGGAAATTTTGAAAAATTTCCAAAAAAACTTGATGAAAATCTCATAAAAAAAAAGAAGAAAAAAATCCCAATAAATTAAAAAAAACTTCTAAGAAACTTTCATGAAAATGAAGCAAGCTTTCCGAAGAAAAAAAATAAAGAAAATTGCATAAAAATGAAATAAATTTCCGAAAAAGGAAGAAAATTTTCTGAAAATGGAAGAAAACTTAACTTGAAGGTAACTTCCAAAAAGTGAAGGAAATTTCCCGACAATTAAAGCAAATTTCACGAAAATGAAAGAAAATTGAAGAAATTCAAAGATTTCCGAAATTGAAGGAAATTATCAGAAATTTCCCGAGTTTGTTACTCAATGTTGACTATTTTTGAGTTGATTATATCAATATCAATTTATTATTTCCTATCTCAATATATTAATTTCCTAGGGATATTTCCTACGGTCAAAAAAATCACGACTGGGGAGGGGGAGCAAAATGAATGCAGGGGTATTTGTCCTCAGTATGTTAAAAAAGGCTATGCCACAGTCTTTTGGTGCTGAAATTCAAGCTTCAAATTTTAAATTTTGATATTCGGAAACTGTCACTAATCTGCTAATGTAAATTTCATTATTATACTATTGTGCTTTTATTTTTAAAATAGATTACGATCAGAAAGTTTCCAAAAGGAGAGCCCTTGTAGAGTCAAAAGGAAAAACTCCCCTACTCCAACCTATCTTTGTCCCCGCCATTTGACAAGCCTGTTTCCTTTCCCGGTATCAAAATTCTGGCGCTGTCACTGAGTGCGTCGAAGCTTAAGGTGGAACGCTACGTTTTCAACAAAGAAACAAACTCTGCACCGTGAAGATGAATTTGAAGTAGTCCAACGTTGAGCAAACGTTGGCCGAAGGTTGGAAATTATTGGCATTATGTTGAATTGGCATGCTAACATTGACCCAACGCTGGACTACATGTAACAAACGGTTGGTAGACGGTTGGCTAAGCCATCTTTGGGCCTACCGCATCTCTACGAGCACCCAACCAAACACTCACATTTTAACAACGAAGTTCCAACGTTAATTGCCTCCTTTTACCAACGCTGGCTCAACCAAATTGTGCTATCTGGGAGTCATTATCCATCTGAGCAAGGAGGAGTACGCTAATTTGAAGGTGAATTGAATGAGTCGTGCTTTAGCTTCATACTACAGTAATTTACATGGGAGATACCCCCTTCCCCTCTAACCCATCCACCCACCCACACACACATCCACCCACAAGAAAATCATGTCCAAAAATGAAAAAGTCGAAATTTTCTTTCAGGCTTCGGAAAAGTCGAGATAGTGTGTCACTATTAAATCACTGAATCACGCCTATATTTTTGCTGAAGGTAAAAAAAAAAATTGATTAAAAGCATGTGCACTTTACCGTGTTAAAGCATGAATCTTATGTGAAAGAGGAAAGTGTCAAGAACAAAATAGTGCAAATGATGGGAAAGTCCATATCTGTTATAATTTGATTGAGAGTATAATAAAATATATTACATCTTTTCGTCCGAATTTGCTGCATGTGCGACACAATTGTTTTAGTACAATTTTGATCAAAAGAAGTGTTTTTTTTACATAATTGGTTCATGTAATAATGCACGATGGAATTAAGTCATCGCACACCGCAAAAGAACCATTCCACACCGTGGTCTCAATATCTTTGTCAAGTTATACTTGCTTCAGGGTGGTAGCAAATCTCCTTTCCATCAAGTTTGATAAGATCAAATCTTTTACGTAATTCACACGAACTGTGATGGCGACACAGCGGGGACGGGAAGGAAACACCCCATTTTCCCCTTCTTAAAAGTCATATTAGCTAGTTAAGAACGTTAACATTTACTAATAGTTTCTTTCTTTTAATATGGGGCTAATGGTTGTTTCCACCTGATAGCATAATTCATCTCAACCCAGGTTTCAGTTGTGGCTACACAACACGACAAAAATTGCTACATTCACATCAAAGGTAATTTTTTCTGTATCAACGATATTCTAAATGACGCGCACACGCTAGGGACAGATCTGCAGCCAACTCAGAATATTCCGTACAATTATGGTTTTTCAAATGAAAAAGCTGAAAATATCCACCATAAAATTAGTCTGGTGTTAAGTCAGGTTGTTACGGCAACGTACAGACTTAATCAGTTCAAACATCCTCTTAAAATGAACACATGTTCCTCTACCACACGCATCAAGGGTGGCCCATATTCTTGGCTTAAAGTTATAAAAACGGTCCAATTTTTCACTTTTATTGTTGGAAGGACATAGCGTTAGTTTTAATTTTACCTAGATTTTGGCGACTTTCATAGTACATTTGGCTTCATTTGATAACACAACGGTCAATGGGGGCTCAGCATTCTCCGTTTATAGTTCTATGGGTCGGATGCATATGAATAGTCTAGCTATGGAAGTATTACAGTAACTCATATCCCCGCTCATGTCACATAACGCTTATGGTATCGTTTTAAACAGAACTAAGCAGTTATTAAGTTTCAAAATATTCTGACGAAAATTCGCTCTTAGGCAAAGTCATCACCGAATTGCGGGGGTGACGAATCATCACCAAATTTGCGCAATATTAAACCATTATACTCATTTTGTACTGCTTTTAGCCCGAATATGTATAACATATTATATACTGGTGTCAGTTGCCCCTGACCCCCACTGAACCACTGAATACTCATCTGGTAATATATATGTTTATCAGTCCGGGAGAATCCTGGGAGCCGGGAGCTTCTTATTCATTACACGATCCATGGAGGCCGCCATTTTAACTAGTGATACGTTAAGTCAAAAGGATTCCTAATCAGAACGCGAGGGAGGAGAAGGGGCGGGGGGGGGGGGGGTATTATTGAAAGGAAAAACTGATATCAAATGAATATTCATTAGATTTGACCGCGGACTTTACAATTTCACCGTGGAATTCGCAATAAAAAAATAAAAAAATCCGTTGACCTTTTGAACAGCCCTCTCCACACACAGACACATGTTTTTGTGTTGGCCTAGTCATCGCTGATACCTTGTACACGCATCATACGTCACATTACACAAATACCGCCGTGTTATTAGTAAAAACCCCATTGATATAACGCTATCACAAGTGAAAATGGCGGCCCCCATAAATACGAAGCTCCAAGTGTTGGTGTATTTTCTTATTACACCAAAAGTGCAGGAATCTCCCCGACTGGTTATAGAAGGAAATATACGTCACACATTTATTTCAAAATAGCATCAAAACTTGATTTCTTGGTTTCAAATAATTTTCTTTTCAGGAACCATCAGTCCATGCGGGATGTTTGCTCTACCTCGTTCTTCCTGGCTCAAAAATACTCCGCAAGTGTCATTCCTCACCTTGACGCCCTAGATAATGTTCCAAAATTCACCATTCCTGCAAAGTGCGATATCATCAGCAGCACAATGACCGTTCGACCACATATTTGCAGGTGGATGAGAGAAGTTGCGGTTACTTTGGTGAACAACTTTACATCGTCAGAAATACGAAAAGCTATCAAGATCGAGAAAGTACCCCAGCAAATACGTATCACGTATCCTTATGTTGGTCAAATGATCAACGAACATGTTTACAAATTCTTCAAGCTCAAAATCTAGAAACTTCATCATCGCGTCATATTCATTATCAAAAACTATTTTGGGTTTCTAAAGGCAGTCATCAACCACATGTGTGTGTGTGTGTGTGCGTGTGGAGGGGAAGGGAGGGGGGGACAATCAAGTTTCAAATCAAAGTAAAGGTGGATAGTATTTTGTGCGAAGTTTTTGTTGAGCAAGGGCCCCATCTAAAATTCTTTTTAAAATCATCTTTAAACTTCAAATCATCTGTAACCTTCAAAATATTCTTTAATCTTCAACATTTTTTTTTTTAATTAATTAATTATCAGATTCCACAAGATTAAACAATCTGGGACATGTGGGAGATGTAATTTTGACTTGATAGCACTTTTTGGAAAGAAGGTTACACATCAATTTCATCAAGCACGTCACGTGTGGGTGCATGTGTGGAAGAGGAAACAATCAAATTTCAAACAAAATCTATTGACAGTATTATTAGGCGGAAGTTGCTGTTGAATAAGTTTCAATTTAAAATTCCTGGTAAATTCACCTTAAAACTTCAAAATGTCTTTAAAATGCCAATATGTTTATCAATGATGAGATTCCATAATATTACAACAACTTAGCATTTGGCAATGTTTTAATGCTTTTGTCTATGGGACCTTTGACAAAATGAAAGTTTTTGCCTAATCTTCAAACTTTTTCCGTGCATAGCCTAGCCAAAAAGGTACTATGCCGCTCCCGACGGTATAACCATCTTAGGTATTTCTCTTATCATGTAATCCATAGACTGCATCTTCCTACTTTTGATTTTTACCCATTAGCATCAACCAATACAATATAGGTCGTAACATCACGATCTTGATTTTATAACACTAATTGCCTTCTCAATTCTTTTAAAATCACCTACAAACTTCTAAATAGGATTTACAAAAACTTCAAAAGTTTTTTAATAACCAATTCATCAATTTTCAGATAAAGGTTAATTAGAACATAGTTTCATATGATTACATCAATTAATCGCTTGACAATGTTTGTCCATGTGACTTTCAGGCAAAAGCAATTTTTTGTATAAATTTATGTTGTCCATGTATAGTTAAAGTTACTAACGATATGCCGCTACCCTGAGGCTAAATTTACAAGTACAATAGAGGTCACACCATCACGAACTCTACCTTACAGCCTAGCTGGCTCTCTAGATTTCCAAATAAGTATACAATTTAGTCGTTTAGGATTGTGTCCACGAATCATTAATTCTGAATGGTAGATCAAGTAGTACGGGATAATCATACAGCGAGAGAGAGACAAATCAGGTGCCAGGATCGTTATGACACCACACTCGCACGTGTCTTTCATCAGTCTGTGCGAAAGTTTTAGGGAAAACCGCACACTCTAAACTGAGGTTTGTGTTAAGAATAAAGCCACGCAAAAAAGCTTGACGGCTCGACTCAAGATGCATTAGGAACTGAAATCTTGGGCATCAAATTGAATGACTTCCTTAGCAACGAGGAAATCAGAGAATAATCGAAACTACCTCCAGTGTCTCTACGATCTGCATGTAACGTATGCGGAACTGGCCGGGTCATGTTTAAGGGCCTCTCTCACAAGGCTAGCCAACCTGCCACCTGGTATTGTGGTGGACCTCAGAAGGAAGAAGGGGAAAATGTCGGCCTTAAAGTGAAGTGGTACCACACCACCGAGGGGCGGGCGATGCATGAGGTAGTCTATGTTAGCTTGGTAGAACTTTGCATTGACCGTCTCTTTGAATGCATTTAGGCTAATTGAATTTGAACAATGGATTTTTCACGATTCTGCAAGAATTTGGTGTGATTTCCTCACACACATGACCTCTTTGGAAACCATCATGAAGGAGATACCTTGTATTAAAAAAAGTTAAGAAAAATCCGACATCAACGAAAATGTAAAAATAAACACGTTGAAGAAGGACACGAAGGCGTGCAAATCAAAATCAAGACGACCGATGATGCGTTCTTCTTTTCAGCCACAAACTGACAAAGTAATTCGCTGAATCTTGTTAACGTAATAAAAAGAGTCGCACAAGATTGTCTTTTATTTCAACTCCAACAAATCATGTTTAAACCAAAGTCATGATTGATTAAATTGAAGATATAGAAGGTGAAAAGGAAGAAAAAAACAATTTTAGTACACACTGATAACTTTTGTTTTCCATAGCGCGATTCACCAGTAAGAGCCGACAGCTCATGGAATCACAACGGATACAATTTGCGGAATGTACCAAAATAGAAAACAAACTCACCGAATCAGTGCTCGTTGCAAACTATGGAGTTTGAAGTGTGCGTGAATAGTTGCGTGGGTGGGGTTGTTGAAAACATAACAAATATTTGAGTAAGACTTTACCTGTTTACCAAATGATTGCTTGACGTGTATATGTTATTGGACTGCGCACATTCTGTCATGGTGGGAGTACTGCTTTATACCCTAACTACCCTCCAAACGAATTCAACATCGATTATACAATCAATCATGATATTGTGGTTCAATCGCGGGTCTATCTGCTTATGAGAGATTCGTATTCCTCAAAAATGTTTTTAATGATGTACCTCACGTCAACGAAATGACGTATCGTGTGGTTTATATTCGTGACTTTGATCACTTCGCAGGTCAACCAGTCTCGTTCAGATTTTTTTGGTATACTCATGTCGTTCTTCGGCGCTAGCCACCGCAGAGATCCAAACAGAACATCTTTCCTTGACATAGGAACGGGAGTACCTGAGTAGAAGCACAGTTTGTTTGATTAATCTATCATTTACTCTCCCATCTGTGGTGTTCTGAGCCTGTATATATGTTTCTGGATGACCGATGGGGGTTTTGGATTATTGTATTGGACTTGTTCTCCATTTTCGGTGCTTGATGTATCTTTAGAGTTTCGGTACAACCATCGAAGAAATAATCTTTAAGCTAGAGAGATTCCTGCAGTACCTTTAAATGGCCAATCGTTGTTTCCTCGACATTCAATCATTCTCTTTGTGCGCTAGACTTAACGTATTTAGAGTTTCCCGTGGTATTTTTCATAACCTGCATATTTGATCTTTTTCTGGACAGTGCGAAAGTACCCATAACAAAGACAACAACAGGATTCGACGAATGTTTTTGTCACACTCGTCTACTTTTTGTTTTTGTATTCGATTTTATTCAGCCATTTGAGTACTTTAGTGAATTGGTTGTCGTTTTGTCCACAACGAGCACGATGATCGACTATGGCGAGAGACTTCTGGCGCAAAAATGTTCGAAGAAAGATTCCCATTCAGACTGACGAAACTTTTTTTAACATAGTTTAAAAAAATATCCTTAATATCAAACATCTTCGACTCCTGCATAGCGAGCTCGATATTACTTCCTGGTCATCCAATCAGATCAAAGCTGCTATTGATTTCTTTTCGCCGTGGCAACTATCGCTGAATTCGTGCCATGCTATAGGTATTATTTGTATTGACCTTCCATGAGCATTAACCCTAAACAGGTTGAATAAAGGCCCCACATTGTCCTCTATCCTTGTTGTCCATACACTTAATCAGATTTCAAGTATGGTCTTAACTTCTAAATTTCCGCCAATAAGTCACGTCGCCGTAAGTTTCTTGAGCGGATTCTTTTCATATTCCCAAACTCACGCCTACCCATCACTTTTTGGCAACAAAGTCTTCCATCACGGCGTTGCCGTCTTTCTCTGGGAAGCTCTGGATACCTATCTTGTGAAAAACATCGTGGATTATTGATCACCGTCCTTTGTAAAAGTGTGACACTGAATTGCAGTAATCTGTATCTTTTATTCTTAATTAAGAATGTTACAATGGTGATACTGGTTCCTTGAGCTTCCTATTTAAATGAAACCTGTGCTGAACAAGGCAACATCAGCTCTACTCTCTTTATAGTGGCCGCGTTGTCCGTCTAATATTCCGAGGTCCCGGATACGCCAACATCACCGCAGTAAGAATTCTTTGTTGCACTGATTTCATCTTGTTTCACTGATTCCAAGCTGGGAACAATTGTAATAACGCATTTCCTTCTTACCTATCTCGTACATGGTTCATATTACAGCGTTCCCATGAAAACAACGTTCTTGGTATTCAGGGTTTTCAGATTCGTGGCTTCCATATGTTATTCACAATTTTTATCACGCAGTGTCATACATCTTTTTCATTCTCCTTGGAAGTTATTTCATATCAATTTGTTGATGAGAGTTTTGTAGGCTCAGATTTATGGCATGTGGGGGCCCTACGACCAACTGACCAACCCTCCTCCTATCTCAGGCTGGGTTGCGACCGTCCATTGCCATTGTCTGGGTCAAAGACATAAACCTTGTTTGTTATTACTACTACATGCTGTGTCTTACTTTTCGCTGTTACTTTTGGATAGAAAAATACAGTTTTTTAGACAAATGTGGGTAGAGGAGAAGTTCGAGTTTGTTCAGATACTGTTACCTTCTCGAATAAGAGCTCAATAAAGGTCTCATGCACAAAACACGAAACACAGTAGAGGACATGTGCTACCGTATTTGTTTTCTCCTGTACTTACGCACCAAACTCGAGATGACTTGACGTCGAGTAAATAAGTTTGATGTTTCATTCGAGTTGGTAAAAGGTAAACTTTTGTGTGAGCCGCGATGTCTTTTTTCTATATAAGATTTGGATTAGTAATACGACGTAAAAGAATTTTACCAAGTGTTGCGTTGACGCCGAGCGGCCAGAGCAAGACTACTTGGTCTAGATCTGGTATACAGATGGTATGCACATGTGCCTGAAAGTATTGTGGCAAGTTTCTTTTTGTCGCCAAGATCGCAACTCTTGTGTGCGGAATCTCTCACACAAACTTCATTTTGAGGTGGACAGACTTTCGTATTAGAAATACACGTAGTGAGTCCTGGCTTCTGGATAGGGTGTTGGACAGTTTAACTCCTTGCTAGTAGCTCAGAATAATGAAATATGGTCATGATCCAAATGATTTAGATACGATATCAATGGAAAAGATCTAAATTAATTGCTATGATATCTTAATATTCCCACTTTTTTACAGTTTTTTTTATTAATCTGGCAAGCTTTCTTTTTAATCCATTATTTCTTACAACAAAATTGGTAAAAATCGAAAATGTCTCTGGCTATGGATCCCCCAGGGTACTTTACCCTGATATTATCCACTCAAAGTGGCTCCGGTGAGAAATTTACCGGGACAGTCTCTCTGGATGCGGTGAGCGTAGTGGACGGGAGCAAAACTTCTTCATTATCGTCTCAATCCCTGCCGTTTTATAGATTTATATGATTGACCATATTCGTCATCGCCTCATAGATAACCATTTGAATGGCATTGTGGTCCAGAGTGATACCCTTCACTTTACATTCCCCGATAATGATGGTGTCAGTTTTGGTTGAGTGCACTTTTAAGCGTAGTTCTTTGGACCTCCAGGAACGAACTCGATGGTGTAACTCCCAGCACCGTAAGGTTTCTCGAGCTCATCGGTCATGTAGCCCAGAAAGTTTTCGACGGGTGGTTGCCAATCTCCGGATAAATGGACGTGGATGATGGAATCCGTATCGCAGTAGAGGACGCGTTTCCCTAGTTTCTCCAGGTAGCTGTAGAGTTTGAGGCGGGCGGTGTATTTGATGAGTCCTTCATAGTCACTCACATCGGTCGTGTTTGGCGGTGTATTTGATGAGTCCTTCACAGTCACTCACATCGGTCGTGTTCGTGGTCTTGTTAATAGTGGGGTGACCAATGGGATACTTGAAGTACTGGTTGACCCAAGGGTAAAGTGGGCAGACATCAATGTATTGAATTGTTTCATCGTCTGTAACGGAATGGTGTAGCTTAATGGCATAGCTTAATGGCATTGGTGTATTCCTCCAAAGAAAGCGTCCCTTGATTGGAGAGGTGATGTTAGTTTCAGGTTATCGATGAAGATTTTTTACCAAAAGGTTCCTTGCCAGCTCATCGCTGAACTCGCGTTCCCACATCTCCACCAATTGCCAAGCTTGACGACGACCTTCGTCAATCAACTACTCTCGTCGTCGGATGAGCTTGATGAGAGCATCCTCGACGTTTGTTTCGACGCCTGGCAGTTTATAATGTATTTGCGGGTAGCAAGAAGAACAACCATGTCACAAAAAACCATAGAACTCATAGGCGGTCTTTGACGCTTCGTCCCATCCGTCTACTTTGTAAGGACCGATGTGTTTTACTCCTTTACGAAACCGAGCATGCTGAATGCTTCGACCCACTCGGTGCTCGATCCATTTTGACCATTGGAGAATTTTGACGGAATGGATTGGCCGCGTGACTCCGTTGTACACTTCACAGGTTAACCAGCGTGTAAACGTATCGGAATTGAAGAGATGTGTCAGGCCGGACGTTTCCATGACTAAATGGTAAAGTCATGGAGAATGTTACGGTTTTGATCGATTTCGGTGATGTTGTCAAAATTAGCGTAGATGAGGAGGTTCGTGGTAGTCGGCAGTGCGGCTCCAAACTTTAAATCCAGACGTAAGTTGTCAGACGTTTGTTGACTGAGTAATGTTGTCTGTGGGATCTATCAGGTGTCAGATCAAACGCAAACATTGTGTAACCTTTGTCGAGAAAGTCTGTTGGAGTAATATCCATACCCGCATCGCTATTCAAACCACCCGTGGCCGAAAACAACTAAAGGTAACTGCGTAGGGCCTGGTGTGTGAGCGACGTGGCAGGATACTCCGTTGACGTGCAAGGTCAGGTTATTTAAGGTTAAATCCTTGAAACCGAAATGAGGTTTTAGTGTAATCGCTGTTGAATGCAGATGTGTTTATGAGACAAAGCACTACCCGTTTTTAAGTAGTTCACCCAAAAACACGTTGTCTCGTTGCAAATTCTGGGTGCCCATCGGGATGGCGATATTACGGAGGACATTGCGTCAAATCTTGTACTTGTCTGGTTCTTGGTTGAGCATGGCAACGTCGTTCAACACGTGGGTGTTGCTACACGTCACCTTTCGCATGTAAAGGATGGCGTCTAAGATATACATTTGGTATTTTCAGTTCCTGATATTAAACAAAACGGACCTTTGCTGCCATGTAACTTCAGTCGTACTTACACGCCGGGTAATAACACGTTGCTTTGTTCGAAGATGTCAGCATGAATCGGGCCCATCATTTCGAAGACTTTGCTGCCTTTGGTTTTGTCGAATTAATGTTTGAAGTCTGAATTAGATATGATTTCAGCCGTCAAATCGTGAAAATCCATGTGACCGACGGTGTCCTTAAAATAAATTTGCGATTGGAGGTGGGTGTCTTTGGCCTCTTTGTCATAGTTGAGCAACGTTTCGATCATTGATCTGTACGGATACGTACGTGTGGGGTCACTGATGAGTTTACCGTTGAGAGACACGTCTAATTAAGAAAACATCGAATGCAACAATTGGTTAACGGTGGCCACTTTTTCGTCGTTAATGTTCGCGTCGCAGTTTGTTCCATCTGTGCTCGTAATCTTGACTTTAAGATGGGTTTTGTTCATGGCCAGGTACAGGGTTCCGGTTCCGGAGATGACGAATTCGATCGGTCCTGTCACGTTCAAACCTCCAAACAGGGCGGGATTCAACGTACTCGCTGTCTTCGATGACCATCTGCGTTGGCGGTACGGTAAGCAATTCCATTTCGGATTTAGAGCACGGTAAAGAGTGAGCGTGAACGAGAGCCATATTGTTGATTCCGTAGACAAATGACGAGTGAGCATTGACCCCAAGTGTATTCATTTTTATTTTTGGGGTTGGGTGTAAAGCGACGGTCGTTGACGTAAATATTGATTCAAACGAGCATTACTCGTTTTTGTTATCTTGGCTTTTGCTTACAAAATGGGTTCTTTGTATTAATACCGAGTTGTTGCAATTGCAAGGCTTTGCGTGTCAAACGTTGTCCTGCCGCTTTCGCTCGACAGGTCGCAGCTCGCTTCACGTTTTCTCCAGCCATCACGTCTTGCAGATCTTGCACCAGTGGTCAAAGCCTCTTTGCCGACTTCTTTTGCCAAGCTCGCAGCACCTCGTTTCACACACGGTAGTGCTGTTCTAAACAGTCCCAAATGCATTCATCTGAGACCGTAGCTTCGTTGATTTCCAGGTCCTATAAACACGGGTAAAGGTCCTGCTATGATGTTATCCAATGTGTAAATGAGGTTTGATGCACAGTCCACACAAAATTCGGGAAATCAGGCAAGTTAGTGACCGAAAATTGTTTCAACAACGGTACTTCATGATCGCCCACCGGATGGGGTGTGATAATGTCTATGTACACAAACAGTTGGTGTACATTCTGCTTCAGCCACCCGTATTCCCATTTGCTCGTCAGCACATGTGGATCCGACACACCGAGTATTTGTGTGATCTTGGCTCCCAATTTCACTTTACAAATACGAGAGACGCGTACTTTCAGTTGAGCGTTGCCATTGACACCGTCGAAAGACGCAAGACATCTCTTCGATTTAAAGTTGTTGATATATATGTTCAGTCAAAGATCGCCTGTTCGTTGGATAACGACTTTAAAGATGTAATTCAACGGGATTACAGTTTGAATGCGTTGTCAATTTCTTGAAGTAAACTTGCTGGTTTCGTTCAGATTTGGAACCACGAGTACAGGTACGTGCACTCGACTAGTCCGACTTCCCATCCGCCGTCCAAATGCAATGGTCTCGGGAGTTTGTTTTTGTACTCGGTGACCGTGTTGTCGGGAAACACCTCCACGGACCCGTTGCTGGGTAGCGTTATGTAAAACGATTTTGCCATGACGATGACGTTTACGTTAATAAAGGATTTGACTGTCACATATTTTGATTTAACCACGTCCTCGACCCAACTGTTAAATATGCTGAGATAACCGTGCCATTTGACCAAAAACTTATGTTTGCGGGTTCGCACGAACTTTTTAAATT
This sequence comes from Chiridota heheva, assembly GCA_020152595.1. Lineage (NCBI taxonomy): Eukaryota > Metazoa > Echinodermata > Holothuroidea > Apodida > Chiridotidae > Chiridota > Chiridota heheva. The sequence goes on along the minus strand of JAIGNY010003708.1, from coordinate 424,796 downwards.
TGTTGAAGGCATCGGTTTCCTTTTTACCAATTCGTTGCAATTCCTCATGGTAAAACGTACCTTTCATCGCTTGGCCGTCAAAATCTCTCACCGTATACACGTTGGGCCGTTGCTGGATCACTTTGTCGACCATAAACACTTCTTCCGTCCATTAGGGTAAGTAATAATTTCTAAATGAGCGCGTCAACATACTGAGGCAAACGACGTCTCCGACGCATAGAATTGATGTCGGCTTGACTGTAGACTTTGCATCTCCTGACGATGTTTGCCACACGTCTAAGTCATTGGTCCAATTCACGTCTTCAGGCGCTAGTATAATACTTCGTTGACGTACGGTGGTGTATGCCGCCATCAGACCCGACACGACGTCCACTAGTTATAAGTGTCATTGGCCTTAAAATAACTCGACATTCTTGACTTCAACGTACGAATAAATGTTTCTATGACGCTGGCCTTGGTCTCGTTCTGCGTTGAAAATAGTTTCAAGCTTTTTTCTTTCAAAACTGCGTTCAACTGGCTGTTGTAAAATTCCATTCCTTTGTCTGTCTGCAGCTTCAACGGTAAACGTCTGTCCTCCTTGAACAGTTTGTGAAACGCGGCAAGCAGCGACGCCCTCGTTTTTGCTTTTCAAAGGGATGGTACATACGTATTTGGAAATACGTCGATGCACGTCAACAACCATTTTGTTCCTTTGTTAAACCGTACGTATGCGTTGAGATCGACAAGATCGGCTTACCATTCTTCGTCAATGCCGTTCACGATGACCCGATTTCTAGGATAATGACGCCGTGATAGTTTATGTGACGTGTAGGGTGTCGTGGTTCTCAAGCCATGTTTGAACTGCTTCTCTTTTTAGGTTTAAAATATGTTTTTTGCCGGCATCATCTTGTCGACGCTTGTGAAGCCACCGTATTGTGATGGATTGTAGTAAATGTCTGGAAGTAATGTTTCCATCAGGGGTGTCGTCATGTTGAATCACACGTGACGGCCTCCACAACAAGCGCTGGTAACATTTGATGTTTTATAAGAAGTCGAGAAGGATCGCCAATAGTGATGATGCGAACGCCATGATCGATAGTAACGTATACAACCCTGGCACATCAGTTTATATCTCGTTGAACTGCAACCAGCTACTTGCGTAGCCTGGTAGCGGTCTCATCGACGAGTCCGATTTGCCATCGCAGTTCTTGGTATTAGCGTCTCGTCCTTTGGAGTGTCAGGAAACGTCCGTTCCACGGACGGGTCGCCAGTATTTTACCATGTGGGATATTGGAGGCCCTTTAAGTAGAACACTAATTACCTAAAATTCTCAGAGAACAAAAACTCCCTTTGTTTTGATTTAGAACCATCAGAAGATTCAATTGGAGTTTGGCATTTTGATAGATGTTTCAAGGCATTTGTGATATCTCCGTAATTGTACTCCAGACTTATGATATAGGCACACATATCACTATTAAAAAGATTGTTTCAAATGAATGAAAGAAAGATAGAAAGAAAGAAATTTACGAGGCCCGAATAAAACTACAAAAGCCGCCTACCTTATTCCGCATCAAAATGATTTTTATATCAATATTCCAACTTCTTCCTATACATTTTGCAACCCCTCTTTTCCATATAACTGAATACGGTATATAGACGAGCAGATTTAGCTTTTTCAGTCAAACGAATTGCAACACTTTGTTTTATTGTAGATTCTTGTTTGCTAGGTTGGTTCATAATGACATATCCAAACGAGACACAGGTTTCAACCCAGAAGTTACCTAATTTGCGTAATTTCAAAATGGCCGCCATTTTTCAATTTTGGGGTCAATTATCTTTCAAACTATTCGTTTTCAGCCTAATAAGTGTATTATAGGTGAATAGAAACATGACCCCAGTGAATCTAATAAACATATCTATAAACCCAAATGACCTCTCTGAACAGCTAGGTCAAAGATCAAGTTGTTCAAACAACATTGTGTACCAAAATGCATTCTTACAATGGCATATATCATAGTATATTTGATAATGAATGCATTCTTCAGTTTGTTTGATACTATCCAGTCCAAAATGACCTCTCAAAGTATGTCAAGACATGGAAAATTGTAAGCATTCTATCAAATCAAAGACCACCCAATTACAAATAATTATACAAGCACACATTGAAGCATTTATTCATTACGTTACCCTTTTGGATACATACTGTGAATTAGTACTCAAATTCTTCTAATGGTACCTATTCCTTTTGGACGCTTTCTGCAGAATTCAGTGCAGTAAACCTAATTTTTCTTGGATATCTTTAAGTCACAGTACTCCATACATTTGTAACGTATTATCTTAAATATGGCGTACAGGACTTGGCTTGCTATCCATTCTCTCAGGCGACAAACTTTCGCATTAGATATTCTATCACCAATCTTCCGGATTCAATGCTACATTTCCTACCCATACTTGAGTCTGCAGGTAAAGTCTATAAAAAATGGTACCTGTCAGCATCATCCATTGGTGGAAGTCTTTTTATGTCGACACTCTTGAAGCTCTTAGCAACCTTGCCCCAAACAGCTTTCTCCTAAGTCTATTTAAATTTGTATCTCGTCCACCATACACACATGCCAATGCTTTGGCCCAGCAATTCTGATTCCATCATGGCTAGCTGAACTCGACATGAAACATTCGCACACAATCGTTAAAGGGAGCAGGTAGCTCAGTCGAGTGAACGTACGACTAAGATGCTGGAGGTCCCAGTTTCGAGTCCAACGGCGATTTAACCAAAGATTTGTCCACAGATATGCAGAACGATATACGTTGACATCAAACGCAGAGGTTTGTTTTCTGTATCACTCCTTCTCCCCGACCCTATCTTTGTGAAAAGTGACGGATGGTTGGATTGTGCGCACCGTCATTCAGAGGGGACGTAAAGCCATCGGTCCCGATGGTAATAGTTTCAACCCCAGCCTTGTTTTCTGAACACTTCTCGAAAAGAGCATGGTATTAACCCGGTGTTCATCCACTTTCCATCCTGGCAAATTCATCGGGTACATACTGAAAACTAGTCATTGTGACTTACGTATGCTTGCCCTGATATATGCCTTAAAATTGAAAGTGAAATACATCATTTGCCGGTCCCCTGGAGTGCAGGCGTGGTTTAGCATCCGCATTTTACATGTAGAAATGGTAGGTACGTGAATAGCCGGCTTCCCAAGTTACACATGTTGCCTGGATAGTCAACAGTGGTCTCTTTTTTGCAATATTATCTGACTTCATTAACAAACTGATACGCGGTTTATGGTGGTAGTACAGAAGCACACGGTTGTCGGTATCCTCCGCAATTACAAATGTCGTCAATATTGTTATTAACCCACAAAAAGCAGATCGGCATCGTCTTCTGCATAGATGGTGTCTATACTCTCATTCCGCATCTCATCCGATAGCATATTTATAAATGCCTGCTTATTTCCTTTGTTTTGCAAGAACGCTTTCTTTTCCATATTAAGTGGCAAATGGATGGTTAGTTTGACCTTGGCTTTGTTCACGCTGCCCACACCGTTGATGTACTACAGTTTTGATAGTTTCTCGTAGACATCCATCGAACACAACAATCGGATAGATGTACTTTTAAGAGCTGATGTCTGTCTGTATGCATGACCCTGTGTCCATGGCAAACGTTAAAGAGGGGAACCACCATCGAGAACATTGCTTTCTGCTTCAGGAACTGGGGTATCTTGGGTATCTTTACAGCGTTTGGAAATTACATCTGCAAGTTTTGGTTTCGTGGCAGAGTTCAGCAGGCATTGCTTTGTGAAAAGCGATGCTGGAAACACAGACAGTTCTAATGTAAACACTTCTTTCAGGTGAATACCGCTATTGTTGGTGATTATTAAAAGGTTGGAATAAACACCTTCGTCCATTACTCGCACTTGATTCTTTTTCTTGAAGACATACTTTGTAATCTGCTCGCCTTCCATGCTGGTAATGATGGACTTGCCATACCGTCATCCATATGGACGTTGGACACACTTGAGGCAATGCCTGTTGATATGTCATACAGGTAATCACTTTTTTCATACGGATCATGGTTTTCCATGTATTCAAAAACGATTGTTGTATATGCCATATCTCGTTGCGTTGTACTTGTACTGAGTTGAATCGTATTTTTGTAACTACTTAGCTTCTCCATGTTATCTATGCATAAACGGCATCGTCAGCAGCCACTTTGTCCGTTGTATCTCATCCATCCCTCTTCCATGCGTTATTCCACCAAAAACATTATCAAACTACTGCAGAGCATTGGCGACTACCTGTTGCTGTTTTTCTTCTGTTGTCATCTTCTTCATAAGGACCATCCGACCAGAAGTGACCTCTGATGCTCTTGCATACGCCTTCTCACTGAACATATGTGTGACTGTGTTACAGGCAAAGACTAGCTCAAGCAGGATTGAGAGCCATTCAACTTCATAAAATGGCCAATGCTTCCAAGGAAAACATCGATGTATGATATTCACCAAGTGTATGGATGATATTGCTGAGTTCTTCTTCTTGACTGATGATCACTTTGGCCTTCATCCAGAGGAACTTGTCGAACATTCACAAACACTAGGGTTGAATAAACATTGATTATTTACAAAGATTAAGGTTGAATAAAGGCAACTCATCTTGGTAGGCTTTGCCTGGCAAGCTGCATGATACAGTTTCCTATGGAGGTGATCTTGAGAGTGTTGTCCGTATCTCTCCTGCGGAATATTTCTGATAGGATCAACAGTTGAGATATTTACTTATGATATAACTTTGGAAAATACTTTTTGACAGGATTTTATCAAACAAACAAAGTAATGAGTTCATATTTTATTAAATACATTATGATTTGACATGTTATAGGCCTAATGTAATTTGGTAAAAAAATATGTCATTTGACGTATTTTTGACAACTTGACCTTTAACCTAGCTATTCGGAGAGGTCATCTGAGTTTATAAATATGTTTATTAGATTCACTGGGTTATGTTTCTATTCACCTGTAATACACTTATTTGGCTGAAAACGAATAGTTTCAGAAACAGTTGACCTCAAAATTGAAAAATGGCGGCCATTTTGAAATAAGGTAAATTAGGAGTCCCATTTTGGATATGTCATCAAGAACTACCTAACAAACAATAATCAACAATAAAACGAAGGATTTCAATTTGTTTGACTAATATAGTAGAGCAGCGATAGAATTTAAACAAAAGTGGAGTTGGAGGACGGGGAGGGGCGGGAGTGGAGGGAGGGGTGAAGAGGAGGGGGAGGGAGGGGGATGGGAACCATGAAATACTGATATATTTTGCCATCTTAATATCTTTGTTGCCTTAAAGTGTTTTTTCAATTAAATTGGGTTAACTCGAGTTCATAATTTTTTTCGAAAAGTTGATAATCAATTTGGAATAAATTAAGAATAAAGATCGACTTAAATGTTGTGGATGGCTCCTCTTTCGCGATGACGTCACGAAAATCCGGAATTTTACATCATGATTCGTGCAAAATATTCGACCACGCTTCGGCGAATTTGATCTTGTTACTTCTTAGTCTTATCCACCCTCTTATAGGAGAAAATGTCATACACTACTGAGTCACACATTATTAGTGTTCTGAACTTATGAAATGATAATTTATAAACTTCATCATTTCACATCTTACATTATTGCCCCTCACATATCACCTTATTATTGAAGATGAAGTCATTTTGCTATGATTGTAAGGTAACATGAAGATGAACACGTACATAAATCGTGTGATCGTGCTCTTTACAATCACCTACCCTCTTATAAAGGATGGCCTAATAGACTCCAACCGGCTTTCTCTCACGTGCTTATGCAATAATCATTCCACACTTATTATGTTTTGAACACGAAACGAGAATCCCTACCATGACCTTTCTGTTTGAGTTGCGGCAGTGTGAAAGAGCCAAATGCATTTATGTACAAATAACATTTACCTACCGACAAACATCAAACAAGAAGATATAAATCGTATATATTTGTATATATTATAACCGTATATAATAGCTTTTATAAATTTCAACACCTTGATCACTTAACACCTTCATCATACATAGAAGGCGGGGAGGGGAGGGGGGGGGGGCGGGTGATCGACTTAGTCCTATACGTATGATCCCTAAAAGGTGAAATCTTGTAAAGATGTCCAGAAAAATACACTGAAAGGTCCACCGTCATTGCGGAGCTGAATTTTGATAATATTTTCGAAAAAAGGCAGCCAGCACTTTGTCCCCTCGGCGTCCACCCTCGTCCTCCCACCCCAACGCTCATAGCTAAACCCTTGGCTGGGCCGAACTCGTATCAAATTAAGCGCTATCTTTACACTTCTATATTTCTGAGTGTAAAATTATTTAAGAATTTGCATAGCCCATACAGGCAGGCAAGTATTCGCAAGTTTTCAAGGGAGATGGGGAGTTGTGGGCCTTATTGAAGGATCTCCCAACACATCAGTCCTTCGATGTTTTTAATGATATATAAATATCAGCATCCGATTTATGATAGTCAGGTGAGTGCTTGGGTGGATGAGGTCTACTAATTTCCTCAAACAGTGAACATGGTCAAGTCTGACCCCTTTCAATACATCCGATACATAGGGGTATATAGATGTCTGCATAGGCGGATTTCCTTATTTTCATCTTGTTTATAGTGAATATTCCCAAAAAGCTGCTGGTTGTATCTTAATTTGATTTTGTAACTTTGTCACCCCCACCTACCCATTACCCCTAATTTCAGTGGGCAAAAACGGCTCTAGACGACGGTTTTGATTTCGGTTTTGGTGGTTATTTTAAGTATACCAAGAGGGGGTCTCTATATCAATGGTATATAAATATATAAGACAATTAAAAGCAGGATAGTTTGTGCAAACTATATTTAACTGATAAATAGTGTGGAAAGAGAGAGTTCGAAGTAATGAGTCGATTTAGGGTAAAGGGAGGGTTTGGGGTAAAGAGTGGGGTACTATTATTATTATTATTCACAACTTCTACAGCGCCAAATCCAAAAAAGGCTCTTGGCGCTTTACAAAAGACAAAACATGAAAGACACATTAAAAGCTTAAATACAGTCAAACGATACTAGGGCCTTAACAATATAAAAACCTTAATAACCGATACAAGGGCCTAAACAGTATAAAAAGGTATATACAAACTATAAAAGCAGTAAAAAGCGAGGTAGAAAGGTATAAAACTGGTAATGTACAAAAAGTAGAACTTACAAGTTAAAAACAATCAAAAGTACTGAAAATAGCTATGAGTCAAAAGCAGCCACAAACAAGTGAGTTTTGAGGAATTTCTTGAAAGTTTTGACATCAGGGGCACATTTTATGAAAACGGGCAAATTGTTCCAGAGAGTAGCAGCAGAGTGACTAAAAATTCTATCTGAGTAACGGGCAGTGTTGGTTTTGGGAACAACAAGTAAATATTTATTTTGTGATCTAAGATTACGAGGTGGATTATAAAGGGTAATTTCATCAGCCAGGTAGGCAGGGCGAGACCATTTAGAGATTTATAAGCAAAGAGCAGTATTTTGAAAGTAGGTCTGTAACATACAGGAAGCCAGTGGAGTTGTCTAAGAATGGGTGTAATGTGGTCATGCCGGGGAGTTCTAGTAATTAAACGGGCTGCACAATTTTGAACCCGTTGGAGTTTCTGTAATGTGGTAATATTTACACCATACAAAAGAGAATTACAATAATCTAATCTAGAAGTTATAAAAGCATGAACTAAAATACGGCAAGCATCATCAGTTATAAAATTTCTTATCTTACCAATAGAACGTATATGAAAATAGCATGTCTTGATCACTGATTGCACGTGCTGGTGCATTGTTAAATTGTTATCCAAAAGTACACCCAGATTCCTAACTGAAGACACTGGATGCAAAGAACAATTACCAAGTTGAATGTCAAAATTGTTAGAACAGGTGGAGAATAGATGGGATTTAGAAGAGAAAACAATCAATTCACTTTTATCATCATTAAGTTTCAATTTATTGTTTACCATCCAAATGCGCAAGTCATCAAGGCAAGCTTCTAACTTCATCTTAATACTTTCCCAATTATCAGACCTCCGAAAAGTAATATAAAGCTGGGTGTCGTCAGCATAACAATGAAAATCTATTTTATGCCGTCTCAACAATTCACCAATGGGGCGTGTGTACATGCAATAAACCACTGGACCTAAAACAGATCCTTGAGGAATCCCACACTTTAAAGGCTTCCCCTCAGATTTTACTTCATTTATATTAACACATTGTACCCTGTACTACAGGGGAAACGTTTTAGATTAACATATAAGCCAGAACAAATTAGCCCGTGAAAATATTCATTTACGTGTCTATGGAGATGGGGAATCAGCTCAAGCGGCAATCCTTGCTCGGTTAAGCAGTTAACAGCAAGGAAGAACGCCCCAAGGCGTCTGCGCTCTTTTACTGTAAGGATTGATGATCCGTAATTGTAAGGATTGGTAATCCGTAAGGGTTGCCAGGACACGTTCACTAACCTTCATTGTCTATGCCATTTTCACAATCACAATTGGCTTACTGTATCCGACGTAATAAGGGACCGAGGAGCTTACGGAAATTGCTAATAAGCACTCATGCTCTGGGCCGCGTACGGTGTGCTATTCGACCTACCTTGTGTGAGCTGGTTCATAATACTAGCCCCATAATAAGCACCACATAAAACATCGTCAGCGGCAGACACAAAATAAGGAAATAATGTAACAAAACTTACCTAAGTCTTCAAATTAATCAAATAAGTTATGTTATCATTTAAAAATTGTTGGATGGGCGCTAATTACAGCAGGGGCGATAAATACGTCATTTACGGTAATTATGTGTCTGTCTTAACTGGTAAGCAACGCTTTAAGGAAAACTAAATGTTAAAATGTTCCATTTCTTCCCCAAATAAGCATTCTGAATCAATGATAACACAAAATAAGGATGTGAGTCTTGTTTTAGCTTGTGATCAAAAGCTGCCTCTTCTTCATTTTGATCATAAATTAAAACAAAAACCTAAAGATAAATACAAAATTGTACTAATGCAGTCCAATATCCCCGCGGGGTTTACAGCACCGGTGTTTATCCTTGCTATAAATTTGTCAACAAGAAATAATATCTTTAAAAAAATCATGCAAATATGATCATTTCTATCAAGAATTCATGAAAATACCTATTACAATAGAAAAACGTCTGATATTTCGTAATCACTTTTATTTTTGCACTTTAATTAAATAAGACTATTTAATCTAAATCATTTTCTTAAATTGTAAGAAAAAAGTTATTGGTTACCTCGTTTTCAGTGACGGTGATAGAGGTGTACTTGATCCCATCCTTACTGTGTTTACACATATCTTAAACTTCCTGAAAAATATACACTCAAGGAATATCCTGTATTATTGATTGTTGAATTCATGCTAAATGAGGCAGAAAATCACATGAAATGTACATATGCAAGAACGAAGTGTTTACGTTGTGATAGTAGCTCCCCGGTTTTTCTTCACTCCATAGACACAGTATTCATATGGTAACTACACTTAATGTAGCGATCATATCACATCGGTAGTTTAATTACTAATTGTTTTTTCATAAACCGTCCACAGACTATCAGCTTTCCGCAATATTTGTTTCAAATTAGTGCTATGTGAAGTCTAATTACCATCGGTTTAGACTGTTATCAACTATGTAGGGTGCAAAGTTAAAAGTGTCATTTAGGAGCACAATCCATCATAATTATAATAACAGCACAACTACCCTCGATTCACGGAAAGTAACAAAAACGCTCAATTTATGAATGTGCTTGACAAGTTTTCCTCTACGTTTTCTTCATTTTTCACTTCGATACAGGTACGAGTTGATCCACGCGGCGGTCATAATCATATCATAAATACAATTCCATATCAAACCTTTTTTTTCACGAACGAAAACACTGATTTGAAGTCAAGTTTAGACTGTAAAATCATTTACGATATAAGAATCAGAATTCATTGAAGAGGAAGAAGAAAGTTCGGTTTTGTTAGAAAACAGAACTCTACATTATTTTGCTTGAAATGATATGAAATAGATAACTAACACAGGATTGTGTAGTCTGCTGAGCAATCGAATGCAAAGTAATCGAGAATGTGCGATACGACATTGAAAGTAGTTCTGGCTTCATACTTCGTGTTTCTTCACCGACTTCGTTATCAATTTCTTCCTTGTCATGACTTAAAGCAAAACAGTTCTTTGCCTCAAAATCGCTCCAAAGGCATGCACCGATGAAATTGTGATGAGGGCTTTGCGTGATTTCGTGCCCATACAACATCTAGCTTACCTGCTCGCCACAAAAATGGCTCACGAATAGACCATTACCTCACGTATTATAGATGAGGACCATTATCGTTGGAATCCTATCATTGCATCTATATGTCATGCATATCACCTAAACGCTCTCTTGTGCACGTTTGCACCTTGGAGACGTGAGTTGGCTCAACTATTCCTTTATAATTCTAGCCTTCTTGTTGTTTTCACAGAATTTACAGATTTCCCCTTTTAATCATCCCACTCACAAGGTTTTTAATGTTAGCCAGGGGATATGTCATGCACATAATTTTTTTATGAAATTTCTAAAGTAATGTTTTTCAGGCTAAAATATGAATTTATTTTCATGTTTTGATCACAGTGTATCTCAAATATACTTGAATTTTTAACAAATACAGAGTTACTATTGATAATTTTTCATTTGAAAGTGAAATAGTTATTAAACCATGCAATATACATATAATCTGATTGACCAAATCCTCGGAAAGTTTACTTTGGAAATACTAAATGTAAAATTCCCTCAAAATGTTCTCTTTTTTTTAATTTACATTAATATTCTTTATCTCTCCTTCTCTCTGTGCCTAGTGAGTAAGTTAACATTCTTAATGTGAATATTTTCCCCCCAGTGTAAACAGGTAAATAATATTCGAAATGCATCCGGTCCGGAATGTTTAAATGAAGGTTCAACTGTTAAAAGTAATAAAGTATGCCAAGATAGTGAAGCCATTCATGAACATGCCCGTACCCAAGAACTTGGACTTTCAAAAACATAGTTTGGTTTTACTTTAAGGAAGAACACCGGCATCCATACACTTAGTCATGAGTTTTATTTTACTTTAAAAGATCTGGATGAGCAACTGATGCTTATGAAATAATGAATAATGTGAGAGGTTCAAACATCACTTTTGATGTAATCGTTCACGGTTGTTTATATAGTTGTGGATTCCACTCTGAGTTGATTAAGGGACATCCTATCCGGTGGGAGAGCAACCCTCATTGGCGGAGGTATGTATTAAGCACATAAACAAATTGCATAAGACACTTGCTCTGGCTTGCGCTATTTACATATCAATTATGCCCCCTGTATAGCGTGGCAAACCTGCCATTTTCTCACCACCATTCCCTTCTTTTTCTCATTTCCCTTACCCTATATACCCTTCCCTTTCTTTTCTCATTCCCTATTACCTTTTCTTCTTTCCCTCCCATTTTCTTTCCATTCCCCTTTCCATTTCCCGTCCCCTTTATCCTTTTGCCATTTTCCTTTCTCCTTCCCTTTCTTATTTCATTTCCCCTACTCCTTTCCTTTCCCTTTTGTTTTCCCGCTTCAAACTATGACCACCTATTTATTTCAGAATATAAGGATGTTTTCCTTAGATTGTGAAATATAATATTCATAGATCTTTAAGTACGTCTGTCATGGTACCATGTTATCTCCGATAGAAAGTAAAATAGTTTGCTTAATGAATTCTCATTGTCAACTTATGAAATTTCATATAAGGCTACTAGGACTTTTTTCTTCTTCAATGTGATTTAACGTTTATTAAGTAAAGTTTGATTTATATATCAAAGCACGTGCACACACATACACACATACACACACCCACACATACACACACACACATATATATATATATTTATATATATATATATATATATATATATGTGTGTGTGTGTGTGTGGGTGTGTGTGTTTGTGTGTCATCCAACGTGAAACCGCCAATACTATTACACACCAACAAACTGAAGCCGATTTTCAAAGTCGAACCACACACTCATGATCTCACTTTAAAATGCATGAATTGGAGTCCAAATGCAGTAATATATCTAGACCAAGGCCAAATTCGACTGGTTTTACTTTTTGGTAATAATAGGTTTTGCCTCAATTAAGTATATTTACAGCTAATCACATTTTTCTAATTAAATTGATTACCAGCGTCCTCTTTCTCTTCTCTTGGGTGAGTGTCGTGCATTCTGTTGATTCTATCGCGTGGTTTCACTTTGAAAATAAGGGAGCAAGGTTTCACTTATACGGAATACATTCATGGTTTATGTGTGACTGATCAGCTTGATGGCTACATAGGACAGGACTATATGCCGGGCGTGGTTTTAAAAATATCAAATTTTCTGCTGATGACGATTGTTTTAATTTAAAGTATCAGTCTTGTTCAGACAGAGACCCCGTAGTAAGTGATGTGATTGTTTTCCCAAAACGTATTCGGAAAGTGATGATCTCACTTCGTGGCTCCTCTTTTCACGCTTTACAAGTAGTTGTGTGCATGTGCGCGTATGCAACAATGAACCAAATGGAACCAAAATTAGTGGACGGGTACCACTGGCCAGGAATTTTTCTTCTTCAAGGTTTTGATGTACAAAGGTCAAAGGTAACAGCTGTCATATGTGACATGTTTTTGGTGATGGCTGTATCTTATGAAAAAAATACTTTGTATCTTAACAACTTACATAGGTGGGTAGGATTTAACACTCTAACAAAACATTAAAAAAATTGAAGGTCAAAAATTATGGGTCAAAGGTCAAATAAGTGTTTTTTATGCGAAATTTTCCGGATTCCTAAACTCAAAAAGTACAAGACCTATACAAACCCTATGTTGTACCATGATACTTTGGTACATGAATGTGTCCCGTAGACTCTTGGATCAAAAGTTCAAGGCCAAAGGTTACAGAGCAATTGACTTTTTTCACCATTTCCCTCTATAGTTATGGAATGGTACGTGTGACGTGAACACGAATGGTGTCATACAGTAGGGTACGATAAATGTGAACAATTTCAGAAGTTATGTCAGAATCAGAGGTCAGAGGTCAAATATGTGAGTTTAGGGGATATAATTATGTGCTAATTTGTATAATTTTTGTACCACTTTAAATTCTAAAAGTGCAAGACCTATACCAACCAGTTGTTGTACCATGATACCTTGGTACATGAATTTGTGTCCCGTAGACTTTGGGGTCACATGATCTAAGGTCACAAAGCTATTGACTATTTCCCCTAAAAGTATGGAACGGTAAGTGTGACTTGAGCATGAATGGTGTCATACAATAGGGTGTGATAATTGTAAACAAAATCAGAAGTTATTTCAGTGATTAGAGTCAAAGAGATTTTAGGGGATATTTATGTACTAATTTGTACGTTTTGCGCAATTTTTAACCCAAAAAGTACAAGACCTATACCAACCCTATGTTGTACCATGATACCTTGGTACATGAATTTGTGTCCCCGTAGACTCTGGAGCCAAACAATCTGTTAGTACTCCCATGGGCAGTACAATCTATCAACATGCCTACAAAAAGATAGCCAAACCTGTCTCAACATCTGCTTGTACTCAAGCTCGCATGGGCAGTGCAATCCATCAAAAGTCACAGAGCTATAGTGACCCTGTTAGCTATTTCCCTCACTATGCTGTAAGCTTGATTAAGGTGATGATCAGCAACTCCGTGGATTGCTCTCTTGTTATGAGGACATTTGTCAATTATTTGCTTAGTGTTTTAATTGGTGGTCCGGGAGAAACTGAATTTAAAGGATTATCACGTGGTCCTTATAGTTCTTTGGATTCTCGAAGAAAAGATTTTTTCTGAGGATCGCTGGGCCCGGCGGAAAAAAAGTGAAAGTCCGGGTGCCCATATCGGAAAGTTCTGAAAAACAAAAATCAAAAATAAATAATACAGATGTCAGTAACTATTTCTGTTCCAGTGACATCGTTTTCCTCTTTGTAAAGCATGGGTTTTTGCCAATTATAGGGCCGCTCTGTTGGAACGCACATTCCTTTTCTTAACTTTTACAGCCACTTTTTACTTGAGCCCCTAGAACCCAGACCTGGGGCAATTCCAACCCCACCCTCGCCCGATTTCTCGGCGGTACTGGACGTTACACGACTCCGTGGTCTGCAATTGAATGCCTTTAACAACGAGGAAAACACATTTTGCAATAGTAATACGATATGGGAGTCGGACACATCATTCTTATCGTAGTGACTCACTTCTGCGTACTACTACTACTCTTACTGATATACTACTCTTACTACTACTCCTACTACTTCTTACTCTTACTCTTACTCTTACTCTTACTCTTACTCTTACTCTTACTCTTACTCTTACTCTTACTCTTACTACTACTACTACTACCACTACTACTACCACTACTACTTAAGCCATAGTCATTGCAGCGGCTAGGCTGCCCATTGTCCATGAGTCAATGTTTGTGATCCACTGTATTACCGCGGAGATTTTTACCGTGGATTTCCCCCTAAACGGCAATGAGCATCAAATTATCTGGACGGCGCTTCCAATGTCCATAATTGTTTAGTTTCCGCCTTTTTTACACGTTTAGCAGTCCATCACACTCTCTCACTCCAATCTTCAGTCGGACCCAAATATTACTTTTCCGGTCCGTCCAGCTTACCCGTAGTACCCTTTACCACACCCACATTTCAAAAGCAGTTATCCTTCTCTTATATATTTTTTCTTCTCAGAGCCCACTCTCACAACCGTAAAGAGCTATGCTCCATACTGCAATACCAGGGCCACGACCAATTTTTTCTTCAACTGGAGGCTAATGCAATTTGGCTGCGAAGTTGACTGGTCACAGATCTTGCTTTCGCTAGATGAATGTGGATCTCAGTGGCTGGTCCATAGTTATAGTGGAGCCTAAATAGTTGGAGCTATCCTCACGGGTCAAACGTGATTCACCCAGTTTAACAGGTTAATCATCATTGCTGTTCCAGACCATCATATGTGATTTTGCTTCATTAATTAACAAACCAAAATTCACACTTTCACTCTGCACAGCATCACCAAACTCCTGCAGCCCCGAATTTATTTTTCCGATAAGTGTAGTGTCATCAGCGTAGTTTTACATTTATTCGCAGGCGAGAGACCCATGGTACTGCGACATCCATGCAGTTTCGTTATGAATAGGGCATATTGAGCTGTTGCGCATGAGCAGCTCCAGGGGTCACACTTTGACGTGATCTCTCTGCAATTACATTACAAATGTAAAGCCTTAGTGAACAGGTAACACATAGGGAGTATGGGGATATGAGGGGGAATCAATCCTGAACACGTACTATTTTCCAATTTTCTTAGGGCACTAGAGACAATAGGGTAACATCGGTCAGAGAAAAAAAGTCAGTTATAAGATGAAACAAAACTCATACAAAATTAGGTTAAACAGGCTCAAACAGAGACAAAGTCTTGGCACTTTTCCACTTCATTCTATTCATTGTTAGTATGCAATTTGGAATAAAAGGTTTGTAATATATCTCCAATAATGACCAGGGGCAAAATAGGAAGGGAAAAAAAGTACCAAGTACTTTTGTCCGAGATTAAATCAAAGACAAACAAATCTTGGTACTTTTTCCCCTTCGACCCCTATAGTATGCAATTTACAAGAAAATATTTTGGTAGTGGTCAATTCTGTAATTGATGTGCAAAACTTAGGACTTTGGGTCTGTCTATTTATAAGCTCGTCAATCTGGTCGAGCTAGTTATGTGATTGCTGTTGAATATGAAAGTACGTTTTGAATATGCATGCAGGTTGAAGTTCCCTCAGTGATCACTAAGGTAACTTAGCTCACTGCATGTACGGTACGCATGTTTTATATGTTCCGGTCTACTATGAGGCAGAGATGGCGGAACAAATATTTACAATTTGTATTCCTGATCACCCATGGGGTGTAAGTTGCTTTGAATGAATATTTTGGTTTCGTTAAGAACAAACAAAAGGCTACAGAGGTCATAATCTTATTAAATGCCTTTGCAGTTGCAACAACCTCTAAATTATATTTGTTTTATCGTAGGCTACTGCAGGCTGTTTAATGATTCTCATCCTCTTGTCAACTATGAGAAAAAAATTCATACATATTAACATTGTTTTTAACTAGAAAATGTTAATTCCTCAGTTTCATATGAATTATATAATATTCCGTGCCATATTCTTAAAATTACAGCAAAATAAAAAAATACTGGGAAGTAAAACTTTATCAAACATGCTTATTCAGACTCACTGAGCCTACTTTTATATTCATCAGCAATCACGTGACTAGCTCGACCAGATTGGCGAGCTTGTAAATAGACAGACCCTAGGACTTTTGATCAATATGACAAAATGGCTCTAGAATGGAGAGAAAACTCTGGATTAAGTTCTTGGCTAATCCGTTGTTCTAGAATTCTCTGAAAGTAAGGATTACTTACTAATCCTTAAATATGAAGGCTTCTCCCAGACATTATTTAATTAGTTTCTGCAGATTGCCGATTTAGATTTGAAAAGGTATAATGTCGTCAAACAGGCTATTGGATCATACGTCCCACAACTAGGGTTGGTTAAATATGGCTTCCTTTGCTTTCTCTTTTTCTCATTTTTGAAATAAAGAGCAACCTAACAATTTGTAATGAATTTGTGATGGGTCTTTTTCGTAACATACGATAAATAATAATATCTTAGAAATAAGTTTCTAATTGACTAAATCAATTTGAGAAAGGTCCCTACATAAACACTAGACTATATTAAAGTTCGTACCCTGTGGATGCATTGGAGGCATCTATTCCAGTGCTGATGCGCTGAAACACCATTACATTTCTTAGTTTTCCACCTCAAGAACCCAGTGCTGTTGGATGTTTCATCGAAAACGCTGTGTTTAACCCAGACGCACAGCGTAAGAGAGGCACACGCTGCGTTTGTGTGTCTCCTTTTGGCGCAATCCAAAGTTTGACATCAATCAAGAAAGTGGTTCGAACTTGCGATTTTTTCGTCAACGGAAAAGTTATTGGACAGGTATTTACAGTTAATACGGGTGCTCCCAACGCCGACAAATTTATTACCAATTTCGAAGCCAGAACAGTAGATGCAGAGGGTGCCCCATGAACATTCTAATTACGATTAACAGAGACTCGAGTATGTTCCTTTCAAGTATCAGTTTGTTCATTTTTTCTCCGCCTAACAATAAGATTCATTTGGTTGCTCGTACACACCCTCTCCCCAGGTAGTCTTTAAACAAAAATCGAGACACACCACTTATAGGATACCTAAAGGTCTATAGACAGGTACAAAAGGTGTTCTGCTTCACCACATAGTCTTTGAAGTTTGAAAATATCCTGTGTACTTTTCAAGTAATGACTATTGAAATATTTGATATATATTGAAAAAATGTGATGTATCAACAGAAAACCCCTTCAAAATGCTTTTGTTTTTCTTTATAATTCTGTTTATCATGTTAAAAATGCATTCTCCAGCTTGAAGGCTAAGGAAAAGATCAAATCCATTTCATTATAATTACCTTTCCTGTTGCAGTGAGAAATGGCAGAGGGTTAAAAAACAATTGAATTTTTTACGATATTAGAGTCTATTTGTCCCGTTCATCCATCACAAGAGTTACACAAAAAATTGCATATTTGCACATATTTGCACAACAATCCTCATAAAGCTGTAAAATGGACAATTTTCAATCACTTGTTATGACCGTTTTTGTTTTCTTCATGTTTTTAAGTGGATTTTAAATCTATATAGCTAATGTTACATCTACCTGACACCATATACCTTTAAGGGCAATCAGAAATCCCTAGCGATATTTTGGGAGTCTTTCCCGATTTCATACCAAGAAAAAAAGAAAAAAGTGTGGTAATGAACAGTATTGGCATGAACTCAAATATGCAAATATATACAGATATGTTCGAATACAAGTCTTAGACCGATCAAATGTAAACGTTTATGAAGCTGAACATCTTGGGCACCTTCTAATTTATGTACAGTATCCACCCCTATAATCAGATTTTCTTCTCAAAAAAGTGACACTTTACATGTTACATAAATTTCTTTTGATGTCAGCCGTGACAACTTAAAGGAAAGGTATTGTCCCATAAATACATGCAGAAGCAAACGCCGCTATGCTGGTAACGTCATGTCCGCTTTTTCTTTTTTTCTTTCGAGAAATCGATTGAATGCGACAAATCTGTGATGTTATCGATAAGGAAAATTAAAAACCGGAAGTAACGTTACCAGCACAGCAGCGTTCACTTACGAATTCATTTATTCAACGATACCGTTCCTTTAAATTAAAGCTTGGAGCCCCCGAGCTCCCAATCTCAGCGTTTCTACCATAAAGCCCATCATAAATCTAAGGGTTTAAAGCAAAAAAAGTTCCAAACGAAATAATTACATAAACATGTAGCACGGTGGGCCCGAAGTTCGTGGAGGTAAGAAATCAAATTTTATTTTTATTTTTAACAAAATTAATTGTTATCGTTATCAGAAATATAAATACATTATTTGATTTATGCTTTTTACATCCATGAAACATTAACAGAAGTTTGATATTTACCTATCCAGATATCTATCTGTGCAAAATAGAAGTTTATTTTACTTCGTCAAAACTGCGAATATCCCAAAGTTTCGAAGTGGCTGTCATCAGACAGAGGGTCTTCAATTCTTTACTTCCTGGAACCAAATTGAAAGCCAAACTTCTACAAGTACACAACATTTACATTCAAAGCATTATCTTAAAAAAAATTATGACAAGGTAGCAACTTGTGCTTAATTAGAAGTAGTTAGTCTTCACTATGGCAAAACGTTTCTTCAAACTCGGTAAAATATTAAATATTTTATAGCATTTTGAAGTATAAGATCTTATTATATCAAATTATGCAAAAAGCTTGGAAATACTTTATAATTATATAATTTGAAATTGGAGGTAATCACCGGCTCTGTGAGCCTAATGGCTTGGATTGATTTAGCTTATATTTAGGGTGCGTAATGATATTGAATAAACAAACTTCAAGGATTTGGAGATGTCTTGTCTTTCACACAAACACTTTTGCATACCTTTGCTACGGTACCGTTTTGTGTCGTAATTTCAAGACTATATGCTTAGAATAAAACTTTTTTCGAGTGAATTTTAAATCTTGACCTATTCATATAATTTAAAATAAGTTTTTCTTATATGAAAGAGGAGGTGAAAGAAAACAAACAGGTGAAGAAAGCATTGAAAAATCTAATCTCCTCAAGGAAATATTCAATTTTAGAACTCTCTTATTGTGTAGAAATGATTGGAGAAGTAAGTATACTATGGAAGGTAAGCTCCCTCATCCTCACATTCCTAAAATTTATTAATGTATTTTGAAAAGCGTATTAAACTTTCTTTCTAATTGAATTATTTTAATTCAAACTTTATTCAATTATATATTTTTTTAATCTAGTGGTATTTAGGCCAAAAAATTGTAGAACAAAATATAACAGAAAACATAACGACTTTCAGGAATCTGAGACTGTGACATTGCAACTAGTCTGATTTCAGTCGTTTCTACGCAATTGATAAAACAGTTTTTGAATGTTTTCTTCACCATTTTGTTACTATCAAAGTTCTCTTTCATATAAGACTTGTTTTACTCCTGAACTAATTATTTTAGATAAATGACATTTTACCCGAGCGTTGGCTGCTGGCTTAGCATATTTTAAACTAAGGTCAAATGCGACAATGAAGTAATATCGTAAAATGAATAGTAATTAGAGTTTACGGATTTAATGTACTGCTGTATTTTAATTGCAATGTTGTGCATTAACATATAGCAGTTTGTAGATTATTCTTAAAGAATGTAAACCTATGAAAGAAAAATATTATAAATATTGAGAAAATAGTGATAATAATAAACAATTATACTGTTGTTTAAATTAAGCTGCCAACAAAAGTGTAGCAGCTGGAGAGTAGTGCGGGTAAAACTAACACAACTCATTTGTTATGTTGCTGTGTAATATTTAATTTATGTTGAATATCAATTTCATGTTGAATATTTAATTCATGTTGAATATGCAGTTCATGTTGAATATTCAATCAATGTTGAATATTCAATTATTCCTGTTAAATATGCAGCTCATGTTGATTATTCAGCTCATGTTAGCTCATGTTGAATATTTAGCTCATGTTGAATATTAAACTCGTTGTTAAATATTTAATCATTCATGTCGAAAATTCAATTCTTGTTGAATATTTAATTATTCATGTGGAATATTCAGTTAGGTGCCTAATACAATTTACGAATCAAGAGTTATAAAACTTGTTATTTTTTTATATTCCTTAATAGCTGTTGACTTCATGGCCCAAAACTGCATTGGTATTGGATTCCGTAAAGGCTGCTTTGGTGTTACAATGTACAGTCCCAACGGTTGACATTGTTTCCCGGGAAGAACGGGGCGTAATTGCGAATAAGATAACACTGGATATACCCATATGAATTTTGAATATGGTCTTATAACTAGAGATCTATAAACATAAGAAAATGTAATTGAAATCCATCATACGCAATTAACATTGCAGCCCGTCTCTTTAGTTCTCAAATCTTAACAGAATATATCAAATAGTTTGAAGCATGAAATTGTACAATGAATTCCTTCCGATCATTGTTTTTTTTTCTCATCTTCTATGAACGATCAATTCACTTTGCTAAAGATGTATGTACTGGTAGAGGTAACAAAAGGTAAGTTGATCTGAAATCTCATAAAATAACATGAAGAAAACAATAAGTAACTGAAATAACTGTGATACACGAACATCGTGATAAATATTATGATTTAGTTAGTAAAATAACAATTTTAATTAAACTGTATTCAAAATTCTTAAGAAAGTAAAGGAATGAATTCACTGTTAGACGTTCTACACCATCTATTGCATACAAATCTGTTTCAAAATTTAAAATTAGATATTTAAAAATAAAGATTTTTTCCGGCCGTAAAATATGACTATAAGATCCGTCTGATAATCCAGCACTACAAAACTCGAAATTGCGTACGTTTTATTACTATGTAACAAGTATAAGATACATGTTAAAATTAACTAAAGGAACACTCGACCGAAAGTGAAGGCGTATTTTATTGGACTTTCCCAAATAATGCAGTGCGTGTCTTGTATAGGCTTTTCATACAGTCTCTTTGGATTTGAATATTCATAGCTTTACTGTGCTGTCAATCATGCACATAGGACTAGCTGTGTAGGATACTCGGCTGGTTGTTAGGACTTGACAAATATACAGGAATATTATTTCGTTACTATCTTTTCTTGTAAACGTATTCACCCAATAAACTTAACTTGGAGTTGGCTTCTTTTAACGGTTGGAAAGTATTTCAAAGATCATTTGGTAATAAATCAGCGACGACTTTGTACGCCGAGTCTCACTGTGTCGTTAGGCAAGTGTATTAACATTATGACATGATAATTTGAAAAGGGGTTTCTTGCACTCACGTTACAGTCAAATACTCATACGTAATTACAGTATTAGCCAAATCCTTCTAGACCCAGGCTTCTTCATCGGTTAAAAATATCAAGCTTTAAGTTAAGTTGGGCCCTGTAATTTTGTCACTATTGTAGTAGTGCCAAAGAAAGAGAAGACTAGAAGGTTTAACATGTGCAGACTTTCACACACAGCTAACCTTCGATCGAGAGCACTCGTTGAGTGAACAAACTTTCAGTGAGAGCACTCGGGGAAAGAACGAACTTTCATTGAAATTAAATCCATGGAAAAACGGGTCGCGAGATTTGGTTGGATGTGGAAGAAAAGCCCACAAATTATCACAAAAAAGACGCCCTAACTTTTCAGTCCATAGTTTCTTCTGTAAATAAAAATTTCAAAAGGTTTGGAAATACTAAAGAAAGAAAAGTGAAATATGAAACCAATGAATTTCGTCCAGACTTCGCTCTATTTCTCAGTAAATACCGTCTCAGCCAGCCCGGTATTGTCAAAATAAACTTTGCACTTTCTTATTTACTTGTAAAGTTTAATAACACAAATTAGCTAAATTGTTTTTTTGCAAAGTAACTTTCTAAAATATAGCTTAATTATTTTCGCTGGCAATTCTCAAAGGACTGGTTAGAATGCTTTGATTAATCAAACAATCAATCAATCTCACTTATAGAAGAAAAAGAAAGCTGCCCTGAGACGATTAGCAATCACACAAACAAAACAGGATATCTGATATGTTTTAAATTAGGCAACCTTTTATTTGATTTTTTTGAAAGTAGGAATACGAAAGATAACAAGATAAATATATTTTTGAAAACAGTACATGATGAGTTGCGGTGTGCCACTGCATAACCTCTTCTGTTATTCTGCAGCATGTCCACCTGGATGGTATGGGGTAGACTGCGCTCACCAAAGTGACTGTGCACTCGATGAAGCATGCCAACCGGAAACGGGAATCTGTGTGACCCCCGCAGTCCTCATCATTTAAAACGTGAGACCAAAAAGCTCCCATTAAGATTATACTTAGAATTAATAGGAGAGATTTGTGAAGGGAACATGAAGATTAGATGAAAGAAAGGTACACATTGGTTTTACCAGCGGAGAGACACTTAATTCCATTTGAAAAAATTATAATCTTTGTTATGAATAGTAGTTCAAATTGCAGGTGTAGGAAGGTTCTGATAGGTTGCACTGAGTTGAATTATTGTACCTTGGTTACAAGGTTCGTTGCCTGTGTTTCTTAGAAAGGTATACACATCTATATAGTTGAAGTTTGTGCCTTAGAACCAATCAGACTCGCTGACCTGAAACAGCAGTAGGGAAAAACTTGCTTGTAAATTTGCCAGGAACATTATTCCTTGATAGCCGGAAGCAATATTACTAAAACCGATATATTGATATAGTGTATGTAACTTCCTTTAAGCAACATTTTCGGAAAACTATCATTGTAATCTTATTCACTTTTTTTTGAACAAAAAGGCTAATTTATCTCATTAGTAGTATATATACCTTCCTTTGTACCAAATGAAGTTACTTCACTTTCTATTTTAATTCTTATTCCTGTTTATCAAAAATTTGAGTTAGTCATCGATTATGCTAATCAAAATCAAGTTTTTAAAGGATATGTGTTATTTTTCAACAATACGATGATTGAATGTTCCTTCCTAAGAAACATGAACTTGGAATGTATAAGAACTGCAAAGGAGATTCAATGATAAATATGTGAAATTCATGTAAACCTAACTATGTTCTCTGTAATATGATTGGACGACAGGGGCTATAATCCTAACTTGTGACAAATGGACGTTGGGAACATGAATACACCGTAGAAGGTTATTTTACTTTGTCCTATACTTTTAAGAGAAGTTACTTATATCACTTAAATTATGTTGCTCATTCTGTATTTTAATTACGAAAATTTTGCATCACCTCTTTCTAATTTCCTCCTTTATATCAAATACGAAAGCTGTGCAGGAACACGATCTTTAAACTACAGCTCTCCCAGGATTCCCTTTGTAGGAAGATAATCGTTAATGAGCGCCCCCACAGACTCGGCTATCGCATCGTCAGCTCTAAAGACCCCATTAGTCTATTTTCCTACGGCAAAAGGGATGTAGGAAAAGCCGTGTCGTCCATGAACTGTTAATCAAAATAACTGTAAATTCGTATCCTACTCCATCTTTACTGCCCATTCCTCTGTTCTTAAACAAACTAAGAAAAATCCATGCTCAGATGAGAACTTGTGTTTTTGTTTTTATTTATTGCAAAAAAACCTTCACCATCAATAGACTCGCTGTTGTAGTAAAAGCAGTAACCCCGGCTGAAACATTTCATTCAAGTTTGATTGTCATTCCGATAACAATGCATTTGTTCCAGAACACTTTGTAAAGAGTTTTGGTAGCATGTACTTTTAGATCTTATGCAGCGGTCAAACGGCATCTTCACATACCCCCTCAAATGTTCACCTTTTTTCACCCTTTTTACTTCAAGAGTCACATACCCACAATATAATTTAGGCAAAGATTTAAAAAAATTTCGGGTCAAACCATGGCAAAATAAAAATGGGTCAAGATTCACCTCGGCCATTTTTTTTAGGTGAAGATTCACCATAAGAAAAAAAAAAATGTTATTTTTTACTGTTTAATCAGTCGATATAGTATCATAATGTAGCATTTTCTTATTTCCCGTTATCTTCTTGTATGATAGAATGAAAACTGTTGGAAATAGTATAACTTAAGCAATTATTATTTTCAGTTTGACGCTGATTCGACGTTAACGATTTGAATTCGACGGAGTTTAAATTCAAGAATCTCGACAGGGATTCACCCATCTGCAATAGTTTTTAGGCAAAGATTATTTACCTGACCTAAAAAAAATGTAGTTCAAGATTCACACCACCCAAAATTATTTTAGATTACCCAAACTTCAAAACAAGATTCGACATCGTAACGACGCCGAATCTTGAACGTGCGTTGAGGGAGGGTGGGAGGAGGGGGTGGGAGGGGGTGGGGTAAGAGGGTGGGAGGGGGTGGGGGTAAGAGGGGGGTTGGAGGGGGTCTGTGGAAATGCCGTTTGACCGCTGCATAAATTCGATCTTTGCCAAAGACTGGTATTCGGAAAATTGGAGAAGAACAAATCGGCTAAAGTTTGGAGAAAACAAAGCAATCTTAGATTGGTGATTGGTATTTTTTGAGGAACTGCGTAGGGGTAACTTTTGACTGGCAAAATAGATTTAGTTCTTCCGCATTCAAAAATATTGATTCACACAATTAAAATATCAATTGACTGAAAATGTTGATATTTTGAGTTAACCCTTCAACGCATACTCCACAGAAAGATGCAAAACTTTGCATACCATTTTATATCAAGTGTGATCAGATAATTACGTCAATTCCGAACATAATTTCACTACTCGTTAGATTTCATTACATACAGACTTATTTTTTTCCAATGCTTTCCATCAATTTTTGCATTTCTGTGTTTGACTTTAAGCCATTTAGTGGCATCAAAAACAAGACATATTTAGTACTTTCGGAGCTTAGACCCTGCAGCCAAAGTTTTTGCCTGAAGTTTTTGAACTTTCGGGAGCATTTTATCTTCTGCCTGTTCAAGAAAATGTAGGCTAACCCAAATGATCTAAGACTGACTTGATTTTAATGTTAAAATCTAAAGTTGCCTTTTTTCTCAGTTTAAAGTCTGAACTTATGCGCAGTGGCGCCAGTAGACCCTGTCGATTGGGGGAGAAGAGGGGTCGGAAGGGGGTGCAGAAATTACAAATTCACCGACAAAAGAGTTCGACGATGCTGATCAAAATATATTCCCCATTCAGGGCCCCATAATATCGAAATTTTTGAAAAGCAACATCGCTCGCAGAACGAGTGCCATGATATTTCTTTTTTCGCTGTTAGGTAAAGTTTTCATTGTCTTTGATGGAAGTTTTACTAATGCGGGCCTTGATTTACCGATATGTATTCAATTCTATTAAAAGCTTTACTTAAAGTGGGGGTGTAACCCCCCCCCCCCCCTCACCCTTACACACACACACACACCCGGTATTTACGCCCCTGCTTATGTGTTTGATTTTAAGTCATATTTGGACATCAAAAACAAGGAATGTGCAGAGCATCCGGAGGCTTCACCCCTGGGTCCCTTCCAGGTCTTCACCACTGGACCCCATCAGGAGCCCTTTAGCAGGCCTCTGGATGCCACGCTGTTACGTTTTGTTATCTTAATTGATTGCTGCAGCACCACTAATATAAAAAACCAAAGAGCTTCCACACATAAACCTTGCTAGGTTGCAATTAATTGAGTTGATACAATTTATTTGTAGTATATGCATTGTCATGACCAGAACAGTAAATCCCGGTAATGCACTACTAAAACCAGTTTCCAAATTGGGGCCGAAATGTATTCCCCGCGGACTCGGGAATTTCCTTTCGGTAAATCTTTTATAGAGCAGGCGTTTTTATAGATCTTTTACACGTGCATTTGTAGAGCTCTTGCACGCGAATTTGCAGATCACGTGCCAATGTGCAGTCACGACATTCAAAATTTGTTGTAAAAAGGAATTTGAACGCACGTATACAGCTTACACATAAAACAAACTTTGATTCGTTCTTTTTATGATGAATTTTTTATCATTATTGTGCAAAATATCATCAGTTGGCTACAAGAATGTGATTTACGGCATTTATGGTACACAGTGAGACTTAGAATGTAAAACAGGCCATCTCATAATATTAATTGAAAACATACTGAGGAATGACAAGTATTTCAAAGAAATGCTATGATCCAGTAAAATTGAGAAATAAACTGCAATAGCGAGACCATTGTTGAGTAATAAGTGCCAAGCCCAAATAATCTAAAGAATTGTTTAAATTATTTGGGCGAGCTAGTTTTTACCAACAATGGACAAGCAAGCCCTTATAAAAAAAAAAAAAAAGTCCTATAGGAAATCTATAAAAAAAATCCTATAGGAATCCCATACCCGAGAATCCCATGGGATTTGGACCGCGGGGGAAAAATTTCCTAGAATTCGAACTTTCAAAGAGGACTCAACTTGAGATTCACTAATGATGATATTGGGTGATGAAAACTTTTGTTGGCTAGGTCGGTTTTGTTTGCGTTGAGTTTTAAAAAGTTCTGGGTCATACAGCGGCGATGTAATCCTCTAAACATCTGATGGTAAGGTCATCCTGTTGTTGTGAAGGCTTAAAGGCCACACACAGTTGTATGTCGTCAGCGCAGACGTGATAGGATATCCCATATTTCAAAACAGTGTTGCGGATGAATAAAGTATAAATTGGAAACCACTGTGGACCAAGTTCAGATACTTGCAGAACTGAGAAATTCAAGAAAACAAGTTCCGATATCGAATGACCTCATTTACCTTATGATCCTTTTTTTGTATGACAAAATATATTTTCCCATGGTGGTGTGGTCAAGTTGACCGTGCCCCTGATATAAATTCTATAATCGACAGGGAGATGTTAGCACTACCAAATTACCCGCACATTATAATTTATACAAAACAGCTCAAAATTACTGTCATAAGCCTATTTCAATTTAGTGCATTTATATATCATTCAATGATTAAGTGCTCTTGGAAGCCGTTAGTGATCCATTCATTCGATACAACGCTACATCTTCGCTCCCTGCAGCCCCACCATGGTCTACAGTTTTGTACCGGTATACCGCCCAATTGTATTCGGTTATGAAGTATAAATTGATGGTATTATTTTCAAATATAATCATTTATGAGTTGTTCAAAGGCTCACAATAGCATTAAAATTCTGTAGAAAACATACTTTAATGAGGGTATAGATATAACCCTTAGTAAGACAATATGAGGAACTGGTTCAATTTTTACAATGTCAAGTTTAATATCCCTTGCCTTTATTAGGTTTAGCACGGAGGACAC
Organism: Chiridota heheva; assembly: GCA_020152595.1. NCBI lineage: Eukaryota > Metazoa > Echinodermata > Holothuroidea > Apodida > Chiridotidae > Chiridota > Chiridota heheva. Next base: position 397,340 of record JAIGNY010003708.1, on the reverse strand, counting down.
TCCTTGATTACAAGTTTGACGTCCCAACAGAAGTAAATGAAATATCCCCTCCACCAAGTAACTCACTTCCTTCACCAATCCGCCAATACACAACTTTATAGGCTTTACATTGAATGGATTCACAACCTATAGTTCATTATATCAGTATATACAGCAAAGACAGAGAACAATTACCCCCATATTTTAGCTATATAGCGTGAGCTACCACATCCGTGATGTCTAGTTTCCTATAGGATTTAAAACTCTTATAGAATATTTGAAAACATCCTATAGGATATTTTTTTCCCCGTGGAAGCCAGTTTTTTTTTATTTTATAGGAATAAAACAATATACTTATAAGACTTACAAAATTATAAAGCATTTGAAAAAAAATGCAGACGATATATATTTCCTATGCACAATAACATGATTTATAATGAATTGTTTATTTGATACTTGGGACCTATTTGTTTATGATTGCAATTAAGGAAAAAAGCATGTTAACACAATTATAAATGAAACAACAGTTTTGTTTAGAGGACATTTCACCCTTTCCAGCTAGTCAATATGCATTATCAATATGCAAAGTCTTTGTCTTATTGTTAAACAGTTTACTTTTAACATGTTTATTGAATCCTTTTTTACATAGGAATCTCACAGGAAATCACACAGACAAAAATGGGTGGACTTCGAAAAATTGTCTCTAAAAGAAACCGTGTACTAAGATTGATATAGATTGTATAAAAAGTCTATTTTTGCATCAAACTGCAAAATAATAAAAGAAACTATACTTTACGCAAATCAAACTTATTTGGGGATTTAAAAAACCAAAAGATATAAAATCAACTTTGTTTGTATATTACTACTACATTTTTAGTCATAAAAAATATGACCTTATGACAAAGTAACACTGTGCAACAAATTCAAATTAAAAACTGCTTGTCATGTAATGCAAAAATAGTGTCTGTGATATGATTCTTAGATTTTATTTTCAATGATCCTCAGCTGGACTTAAATATTACTCAAATATGAAAAACACGACCCTTTTAGCATCACCAAAGGGTTCCCTTTATTTTCCTGTAGGATCCCCATTACCCGAGAATTCTATGGGATTTTAGCCACGGAAAAAGGACAAAAATCGTACAGGATTTTCCCCCAAGGTTCCTATAGGAATTTTTTTCCCATAGAAAAATTCGTAAAGGAATTTTTCCCGTGGCCAAAATCCAATAGGATTCTCGGGTATGGGAATCCTATAGGATTTTTCTTTGATTTCCTATAGGATCTTTTTATAAGGGCTTGCTTGCCCATTGTTGGTAAAAAGCAGCTCGCCCAAATAATTTGAACAATTCTTCAAATTATTTGGGCTTGCCTGTTATTACTTCACAATGGTCTTGCAATTGCAGTTTATTTCTTAATTCTACTAAATCATAGCATTTATCTAAAACACTTTTTTTTGCATTCAGCAGTATGCTTTTAACTAATATTATCAGATAAAAGGCCTGTTTTACATTCTAAGTCTCACTGTGTACCATAAATGCCGTAAATCACACTCTTGTAGCCAACTGATGGTATTTTGCACAATAATGATCAAAAATTCATCATAAAAAGAAAATATCAGTCTGTATGATGTGTAAGCTGTATACGTGCGTTCAAATTCCTTTTACAACAAATTTTGAATGTCGTGACTGCACATTGGCACGTGATCTGCAAATTCGCGTGCAAGAGCTCTACAAACACACGTGTAAAAGATCTCTAAAAACGCCTGCTCTACAAAAATATGCCCGATTAATCGCATAGTTAATGCGTTCAGCGCTCAGCAAACATAACTTTTAAGCACTTTGAAAGATTTACCTGAAATAAGATTCCCGAGTCAGCGGGGAATACATTTTGGCCCATTTTGGAGAATGGATTTCTTAGTGCATTATCGGGATTTAATCTTCTGGTCATGATAATGCAAATACTACAAATACATTTTATCAACTCAATTAATTATAACTTAGCAAGGTGTTATTTTAGTACCGTCGGAAGGCTTTTGATATTGGTGAGGCTGCAGCAATCAAGTCAAATGAAAAGATGTAACAGCGTGGCATCCAGAGGCCTGCTAAAGGGCTCCCGATGGGGTCTAATTGCAAAGACCTAGTAGTGATCCAGGGACAAAGCCTCTGGAGGCTCTGCACATTCCTTGTTTTTGATGTCTAAATATGACTTAAATCAAACACATAAGCAGGGTTGTAAATACCGGGTGTGTGTGTGTTTTAGGGAGGGGGTACACCCCCACTTTCGGCAAAGCTGTCTGTAAAATTGAAGACCTGTCGGTAAATCACGGTCCGCATTGGTAAAACTTCCATCAAAGACGATGCAAACTTTACCAAACAGATTGAAAAAAAATATTATGGCACTCGTTCTGCGATTTTGGACAGACAACCTTTTTTTTCTTTATCTTCACGCTAGCTCATGGATGTACGTAGGCCTAGTATGGAAAAATACAAAATTGGTGGCGTGGTACAAATACCTCACGTTAAGTAAAAAGCACCAGAAATGTATATTTTTAAGAAAAAATGCTGCGGAAAAATCATTGCTTGAAAAAGTTCCCAAATGAAATTACTTCTATTTTAAACAAAAAAAGCTTTGGATATAGTTTTGTTTTCCAACCAAAAACGAAAAAAAAACAGATGTAAACATAACTCACATTCCAATGTTATTTAGTATTACATGTACTTGTTGCAAAATTCTATTAAAAAAATCTTCTTAGGAAAAATATCAAAACAACTCAAAGTAATTTTCTTTGCTCTAAATATTATTTAGGTCTTTCTCAAAAAGTACCTGACTAAATTCCCCACCATTAATACTTTTATGTTTCCAAGGGAGCACGTAGAAATATTGTTACCTGAATCTGGGTAAACATATCTGCGAGTAAACATTAGTGAGCCTACACACACATCATTTTCTGGTTAAATTTACACTAATGTAGGTTAAGTAATGCATATATACTGTGTTCATTCACAAAAGAAAAGACAGTCATGTGAGTTTCTTTAATAGCATGGGATTATATGAGATAATTTATTTCTCGTTTCATTACTTTAATTACAAATTTAGTGACTAAATGAAAATCGTAGTACACTAAGTTAAAATAGATCAAATAAGCACATTGTGAGTAAAAATAAGACATACGCGAAATGAACTATGATTGTTCTTTGTCCATTAATATATTCCTTTAGTGAGTATCTAAAACTCCTTATCACGTTAATGTACTCGGCATATGTATAAGTATAAACCCTTAATACAGTAACCGTACCGTACCTGCGTATATACGCGTACGTACAAGCGCGGCCGAGACACTTATCCACGTGGAAGACGACGTGCACGAAATATCGTTCTTGCCTGAATCAGGTATGTATATTTATCATTTAACATATATGCACAAAATGTATTTTAAGAACATACTTCTAATTGATTCATTTGTAGAATACATAAATGAATGCTAAAAACTAAATGTGTTAAAAACTTTAGGATCAATTCCAGATAGGGCCCGGGAGTATACGGCTCGAAGTTACGTTTGGCCAAAGAGCTTGTGGGAGCTCTTTGGTTAGGCTGACAAAGTTCATGGCTATAGGTCTAAACATTAACCAATAACGTAAGGCCTCGCCTTAAAACTATTGACAGTGATAGGCCTTTACACAATGGCACAAAATGATGCTCAATGTAGACTATGTAAAGTTTTCCGTACGTATTGTTAAGTGCTCCTTGTATTGGAGTGCCCCTAATGTTGAAGGGGTCAATTATCATTACAGTAAGTTAAGTTAACGACGACGAGTTAATACAAATCAGAACTTTTTAAATGGAAAAGTGATTGTCTTGGAAAGATATGTTGCCCAACATAAAGGGAGGTTTTGAAGCGAACAAACACCTGGGTTAGGTTTAGAACCTCCCTGCATGTTGGGCAACTAATTACAGTACTTCAAGAAACAATTTTGTAGTGTCCTCTATTTAGATCCAGTCTGAAAAAACTCATTTAAAGACAGTCACTGAAATTCAAAATTATAAACTGTGCACATTGATATGTTTTTGACTGGACGTCAGTAGAGGGGGTTGCAAAGCTTTCTCTATATTTTGCATATGTATGGGTTTTGTGTTTTGAATATTTGAGAATTGGATCAGGTGTAAATAATTTTCATATCAGAAGGTTAAAAAAGACATGATTTTATGGCTTCATAAGGAAATGATTTAAATGCAAAAATAGACACTTTCATAGCTAACTTACACCTATGTTAGGTTAAGTAAATCTCATCTACTCCATATTTCAAAGCCATGTACAACGTTTTTTTTTTACACTGTGCTTGCAAGAAATTAAGCCATCTAAATCTTCTCAAACCGCCAGATAGGAACCAAAAAACATATACTGCACTTGGTCCCATCAAAACAGTTTCAAAATATTATTTCAGATTTTCAAAAAATGAAAGTATTTGGTGTAAACTTTGTAGTGCATTATGAAAGCCCAGTCATTTTCTTCATAAATATATAATTTTTCAGAGTTGATGTTATGTTATTTTAAGCAGTAGTTAAAAGATTAAGTCATAAAAGTGCACAATTTAAACTCAGTTTTCAGAATAATGATATTTGAGTAATTTTACTGAACAAAACATTTAAAATGCAATAATTCATCTAACAAAATGACTTGATTTGTTCTGTATATAGAAAACTCTTCAAAATTGACAATATTTCATCCACGTCCTTTTTAAGAGGGTTTGGGACTTGTTATGAAAAGTTGAAGAAAGGTTCATATTTAAAAGCAATTCTTCTTTCCTTTCTGCAGTTATAAGAAACTTCTGGTGGATAGTAGTGTATAGTTTGTCACAAATTGCAACTTACAATTGGATTTCTCCATTATGGTCAATAACCCTTGGATTTGAGTTGTGAGTCAGTCCTTTACCATAAAAAGACAATAGGACAATTCAAAAGTTTGGATACAATTTTGACCAAGAGATGACAAAACCATGTAAGTAGGCCTCAATGACCATACAAGCTGTCAGTATACAAAAAGTATTTCATTTATAAGGCATAGGCCTAAAATACTTCGAATCACATAGTGAGTGTTGTTTGTTAGGGATATTTACCCAAAACTCTTGATTGTTGATCTTTTAGTTTCACCTTTAAATAATATGTTCTAGTGTATGCAATAATTTTAGTCATTCTGTTCAACATATAACTTTGCTCTATTGATCCAAGAACTTTGTGCGCTGAGGTATCTAAAGTTCCTGCATTAGTTTGTAATAAATCTTTTCATTTTTATCCTGAAAAGGTGACAAACTTTTACACTTAAAACATTTATTTGACCTTGGACACTTAGCCTTTGGAATTATAAGAACAAACAGTTTAATATTACAAGAACGATTAATTAATTTCCAGCTCATTTTATTCTACTTTCATTTTCAGTATGCAATGACTCTGGAGTTCAGACCTATATTGTGGCATCAGCATTCAGTACTGGAAGCAAGTATAGTTTATGACTTGATGAATGTGAATATATATGAATGATCAACATTTGACAGTGTTTGTATGTTACCACTGCCAGAGGTATCAGACGAGGATATTTCACTGTCTTGTTGAACATTTGAAACTTGTCCATCCACATGAACCAAACTTCCTTGTTAGGTATGGTATAAATAGTTGTGAAAAAGTATATTCCAGATTGATTCATATGTGAAACATATAAAAGATGTCATAGTGATTTTTTGGGCCAAACAATGCAAATGAAGAAGTAATGGTTGACATAGATCAAGTAGATACTAAAGAACTAGAAGAATTTCCTAAAATTGGTGACAATGAAATTAAGAATGATATTAATCAGAATGATGAAGACATAGAATATGCTGTTGGCATGTGCATACTCAAAATGAGGAAGGTTTATCACCTTTCAAGAACTACATTAATAGAAATACTTAAATAACTGCATCAATTACTACTTACTGCTCAATCACACCATGATAACCATGTAAACGATATCTTAACAGCTAATAGTATAGATATGACTAAAATTGCTGGCCTGGAAAACATTTGAATCAAAACAAAGTTCTCTCTTCTCTGAAAACACTTTTGTAGTGAACAAATCACAATCGTTTCGTAGAGAATAATTCTTACTATATGGCACCAATAGAATTTATTATTGGCAATCCTAAAAATGCAGCTTTTATGTATGTTCCCATTTTAGAGAGTTTGAAATGTATACTGAAGCATAGTGATGTTTTAACAGCAATTTTGAATACTTATCGCCATTGTCAGGAGGGTATTTTACAGAATTATTGTGATGGGGAACACTTTCAAAATAATCAAATTTTTCAGACAAATACAGAACTTCAAGTTCAACTATCTAATGATGATTTTGAAGTGTGCAATCCAATAGGCACATTTATCAAAAAACACAAGATGAATGCCATGTATTTTGTCATAGGCAGCATTCATGCCAAACAAAGAAGTAAGTTACATTTGATACAACTGGTTTGGTTATGTAAAACCAAATTTAAAAAAAAGTTTGGTTTTTCTAGCATTGCAGAACCTCTTACCAAAGGATCTGAAGATACTAAAAACAAATGGAATTGTTTTTGAGTCACAGGGGCAAGCTCACCATATGACGGGTTCAGTTTCATTTATTGCTGCTGATAGCCTGGGCAGTCGTGGTATTGGCGGTTTTCCTGAAGGGTTTACTGCCACAAGAATTTGTAGAGGCTGTATGTGACTTGAAACAGCCAAATCTAGTTGTAGGCTCCCAATTGAGAACAGTGGAGGATCACAATTACCAGCTAAAAATGGTACAAAACTTTTCAACCTTATCAAGTATTCTCCTTTTGATGATTTGGCACACTTTCATGTACTCAATGGACTTCCTCAAGACCCAATGCATGACTTATTGGAATGGGTTTGCCCATTGGTGTGGGGAAAGTTACTTACATCACTTGTGCAAAGGAATTTTCCAAGTTTAGAAAACATGAACAACAAATTTAGAACATTTGAATACACAGGATTAGATAAATCATCAAACCCAGCACTTCTGTCATGGTCTTTGTCATCAAAACTTGTTGTTAAGCAAACAGCATCTCAGATGTGGTGTTTCTGTCGATCAGCTCCATTGATGTTTGGTGGTATGGTTCCACTTGGTTATGATTTTTAGGGAGTTGATCCTTCAGTTAAATGACATTCTGAACATTGTTTTTGCCCAGAAACAAAGGCTTGAGTTGATTGCTTATCTGGACGGTTTGAATTGTTGATTTTCTGAATTTGTTCTTGTCCTTATTCCCACAAGTTGGAATTACTCCCAAAATGCATTTTTGCTACATTACAACAAACAAATGACAACAGTTTGGTCCATTAATAAACTGCTCAACCATGAGGTTTGAAGCAAAGCAATGTTATTTTAAAGATCTTGTCAGAAAGACAAAAATAGGAAGAATCTTGCAAAGACCCTTGCTAATCGCCACCAGAATCTGATGAGTCTCTATTTACCAGGCAAAAATATGCTTGAAATTGAATATCACACATCTACAGGTAGTCATTGTCAGAAACTAGATTTTTCTCTTCCTCTTGTGAGAGAGAAAATTCAACAAAATTTGCATTGTTATCAAGTATGCACTGTAAACTCTGTAAATATTGATGGTACCTTGTACTGCAGAAATTTCATAATTGCATCTCATATTGAGATTGGAATCCCTCAGTTTGCCATTATTGACTACATACTGTTACATAATGCAGAAGCCAATTTTGTAGTCAGATATTTCAACGTTCAAACATACTATCGACATTATCATTGTTATCTAGTGTCAGACCTGTTGTCAGAACCATAGTTGCTGTGGCAGAAAGATTTGCTGGATTATCATCCTCTCTCTCTAAGCATTTGTGATAAAGGGAGAACTATTGTAGAGATACATAGATATTTAGTGGAATTTCTGTAAAATGTTTGATCATTATTGCTATCTGTTTCCACTAGGGCCTAATTTCTCAGCCATACATCCCCCTGTCATGTTGGCAGTAATGATTAAGTTCTTGTTTAAATCTCTCACATTTATTCTTAAAATAACATGAAGCCAAGTAGCATTCTAAAACACCAATTTCTATTTAAAAAGCATGAAAATGTCTTGTTAGGCTTTTGAAGGAATACAAGGATATTGAAAATCCTAATTGCAAGTACGGGTAATTTATGTCATTTGCTTTTCATAAAAGAAAATCAGAAGTGCTAAATCTAAATAGCTTGAAAGTTAGTTTACTTAAATTGCTTTTAGTAAATAACACAAATCTTTATATGAAAGAATATGCATATTCACAATAATTGCATCTGTTTTTAATATTTGTTACCTTCTACTGTACTTCATCGTTTGATAAAAGAAACACTCTTGATTAAATAACAAAGTCATTTTTGTATCACAAATACATCCACAGTAATTATTTGATAACCAAAGAATGCTTTGATTCTTTATACAGATTGAAATATAAGGCACTACAAAAACATTCAACATTTACTGCAAAAAAGTAGCTTGTCCCCATCATGTGTGGTGGTATTTTATTTAAATCTTTAGATCAAACTAAGAGATGTTGTTTATAAAAAATTATATAAATGTTCTGAGCAAGTTTTTAAACAGACACTCAGAAACTAAAGGTGCAATATTTCAATTCAAATTGAACTTGTCACTAGTTCAATAGTTTTTAGAGTAGAGATAAAATTGTGTCTAATTAGAGTAGTGGTGAGTGCTTACACTTTTTCTACAATTGAAGGTGATGTTTACCAAATGTATTTTTATGTGTAGAAATATGCCTTCCTGTTGAATGTTAGATATCTTTTAACCCTACCTTTTAGGCCTTAGATTAACATGAAGGTTGTGATGATCTCTTATTTTGAGTACTTTTAACAATTAGCAACTCAAATACGTGGAGCCTAAAATGTAAGAAATTGTATGTTGTCATATAATACTACTTTAAGGAGACCTCACAAATCCAAGTGCACAGCCACGGCCAGCGATTGTATGTTTGTGGTAAAGTTTATGGTTTGAGCACTAAAGCATCAACTACTGTAACTGGCAAAATTGGAGTAGATAGAATTGTACAAATTTACAATATTTTTTTTTTTTTACAGGATTAAAAATGCAATATGATTGACTTGTCATTTGCTATTTCTTTCCTGGATCCAAAACAATTATCTCAGTGAAGCTTTGGACATTTGCGGATCTTTGATTCTGGATGTAACAGATTCAGTTATTGGGGAAGAAAAAGTTGTAATATCCTTCAGTGTTGCTGCTTTTTTGACAATTATCAACACATCCATCAAGAGGAAATGGGATGTGAGGGTCCATTATATTATCAACTGCTTTTAACTTTGCTTTAACAATTACCAACTATTTTGAAGCAAATTTGTAATCTGCTTCATTAAACATGAGCAACAAAATTTTGGCTTGTTTTGGAGAAGAAAGAAGGATTATTTATAATGGAGATACAGAAAACATACTTCTAGTAATAAAAAACAGGTTCAGCATACCTGATGGCTATCAGGTAGCACTGCAAAAATTTGATAGAGAATGGGAGGAGTGGGTAAATATTAAAAAAGAGGAAATCCAGAGTCAAAATAAGATAAAGGTCATCACTGCATTAAGAGAAGGACTTAAGGGACATTGATCAATATGCATGTCGTATCTCAACAGATGTCATGAATGTTTTGAATGGCAGTGAGCTCTCACATATGGATGACTCTTATCTTTCAAATGTGGATGACAGTGAACTTTTAAGTGTGGATCGCAGTCAACTTTCAAATGTGAGTGACAGTTTGAGAAGTGAGCAAGAAGAGCCTTTTCCGTAGCAAGGCTAAAGACAGATGTGAAAAAAAAAAAAAGCTTAGTAAAGTGCAGTACAGCATTGTACTCGTAACGTTCCAACTTTTTAACTAAAGCATTGAGTACATTCCTTAAATGAAGATGTATTTTGCATCATTTACAATAGATTGGATCAATACTGAACAGTTTATAAATTTGTTAATTTACATATTAATTAGTGAACTTGAAATGTCAAGTGTAAAATCTCATTGTTAGAATAGTAGTCCTAAAAGTGGAGTGATCTTATAGAAAACTGCTAGGGTTTAAATGTCTGGAAGCCTTGCCTTCAGCTGCAAGACTGATTTTACAACTGAAATGGAAAGTATCTTATTCTGGAAGCTCGAACTTTTTAACTACATAACAGTCATGGCAGACTAGGCACTGACAGTGGCTACAGCAGCCTTTAAGATGTGAAAGGGAAACAAGGTCAAACTTCAGAGTAAAAAACTGGGCCCATAACCTTTTTGTTGAGGGTAGATAATTACCACTGTGTGAAACGTTCAAGCATGCTACCACTTAACAAAGCTGCCCATGAATAGAAGGTTAGCCTATGATAAGCTTAACTCTCCTAGGATTTGTAAGAATTGGAAAATAAGTTTTGGAAAGAAATGTTAATAGGGACATGTCTGCCCCTTTCCTCACGGAGCCACTACTTTTCTTGTATTGCTACAACTGCTTCCACCAAGTGATGAATAACACAGGCTCTGAAACAGGTAAAAGCTTCCTCTCCTTTGTACTACAAGGATGTGGTGGCAGAGAGCAGTGTAGTAGATGTTCCATTGTTAGTGGACTTTATTTAAGTTGCATGTAGGTTGACAGTGTCATAGTCCCACTTCTGCATGGCAGACATTGCCAGGTTGACCATGCCTCTAAAGCTCTTGAAGAAAGTTGCTCCATTGTCTTAATCAAAAATACAGTGATTGAAGCTGTCTGGTCCAGGCCTCTATCTATGTGAAGGGGGCTCTGCATTGCTAACGGTGTCTCCGGATCTACATTATTGTTACATAATTATGTTCAATTATCTAAACTTCTCTCACAGAAAACTAGCTTATAGCAAGCAAACATGCAGCGATCTAGTACTAGCTGGCTGAGTGCTAGTAATTGAATCCTTTGCAAGCTAATTGCAAGTTTGTGCAAAATATTTGCTACTTCGTCCAAGCTAGTATGCTTCCAATTGTTTGAATTACTAGCATGCAGTGGGCTAGTACCATATTTTTGGAATATTTTACTATTTTACGGCAAATTAACAATATTGACTTGTAGCAAGCTTACTGCACACTTGCTGTACCCTTATCTTTTTTTTTATAAAGAATAACTGTATGTTTTCAAGTATTACTTATTAATTTTTGTGTTAAAAAGATGATAAACTCTGTTTTTATTTGCAGAGTGCAACTTGACTTTCAGTCATGGCCAGGCGAGTTTAGAATACCAGTGGAAAACATGTCACCCCAGTTTAAAACGACCCTGGCAGATAACAAGTTTCCAACAGACAAATTAAGGAAGCAGCTTGTGCAGGTTCTTTTTGATGAAATGTCCCAATATGGAAGGTATGATATTTTTACTGTCTGTATCAAAACAAAGATTAATTGTTTATGGCATAAACCCTCAACTTCAGTGTATTGCAATTCATAAATAATAAATTAAGTTTCTAGCTTTCTGATTGGTTAATAGGTGATCTCGAATACATTTGAGACCAACACGATGTAAATTAGGAGAATGATTGTGATCAACACTTTCCATATATCAACACCCTTATTAAGCATAATAAATGTACATCATCCTAGTTCTCAAATGTCACATTTTTAGATTTATAATTACTCTCTTTGGCTAATTGATGGTCTGGAATATGTTAGAGACCAGACTGACCAGTATGGCAGTGCATGTATGTGCCCCTTTGAAAAATATTGGCCTACATTGGCAAAATGATGAAAAGTATATTTAATGATATGCAAAGAATTATAAGAAAATGTGTGAGAAAAATAAACCAACTACAAAATTTTAGCCACAACAATCACGACTTTTGTGAGTCTTAATCAACAGCTCTGGTTTTGATTCGAGATCAATCTTTTAGCAACCATTCTTAATAATTATTAAAAATTTGAATAGGATTATTGAATTACTTGCCACTCTTCCTCTACTGACGAGAACATAAATTTGAAAGCCTTGCAAAGTCAATATTTGGACCCCAAGTGAAAAAATGCTGCTATGTTTACTGGCACTGTTATCAAAATACCTCAAATTGTATATATATAAGTAACAGTACACTATGCATTGTATTTTAATACAGTCCGACGGTCCGCCGTATGTCTGTGTACGTGTAAACGTAACATAATGTTAGCCTAGCCTATTGTGGTCACAAAACAAATGAACATCCAACTAAATTTAGCCTAATTAAACCAAAATTCGACGTTCGCAAACTTTCTACATTTCTTCAAAAGAGGCTTAAAGGTTAACCTACGTTATCATTTAAGTCTTACCTTGATCCTTAATTCACCTGAGGCTGTTTACACTTTTCCGAGACCTTGCTTTTCAATTTTGTTTTAAGTGTTTAGAGTGCTAGCCGGTTTCACGATTCACTATTAACTGTCTGTCAAAACTTGATAACCTTATGACCTGCCTATTTTAATGTATTTTTGTTTTATTGTTCGAAGACAACGAACAGCTTCTTACGGTCGTACGAAAGTAATATGGAAAAGATGTAAGTTGGGAACAAACATATGTTTTGTTCCATTAAGTTTGGCAAGTAACTTTAATCTGAACGGGCAGATCTTCGACTCAGTTGGTCGTCGCAACAAAAAAAGAACAAACGTTGACTAAATGACGTCACAATCAGTGTTAAGAGAATATGAAAAGTGAACAAAATAAATTGCCTTTGTTTGATATATTTTCATCTAAAAAATTAGATATTTTTGAATGGGGATAAAAGCGAGAGTGGTCGGTCTCAAATGGCATTTGAGACCGCGCATGACGTCATCGTAGGGCCAACAGACCCCGGCTATCGCCTCGGTTCGCTCAAACGTCTCCGGTTTGTTCGTTGAGCGGCCGGTCTCAAATGGCATTTGAGACCGGTCACCCACGCATTTATCCACTAATTCTATCACTACTACTGCCCGGTTATTTTTCTAGGTTTCTGATTGGTTGACAAGGCTCATTTTCATATGCAACCGGCCTGGTTGGTTATCACTCAATGAACGGGCTAATTGCATATGCAAATTGCAATTTTTCAACACTACTGAATATTTAAATGCTAATTTGCATAAATTTGCATCCTATTCAATCTAAAATTACATACCTTTGCAAGTATGTGGTAAAATGTTATCAACTTCTATCAAAGTGTAAGTTATTACCCTAAGTGCATCTTTGTTAAGCAGTTTTGAGTAAGTCAATATCACTGAACTAGAAAAATAAGAATTCGACAAATATTCTTCCACGTCCCATTTACTCCAAGGTCAATATTAGGAGAGACTTGGATGTAATGCGTATGGGGATAGAGTACTGCTATTATTGTGGTATTTGCATTCATAATACTATAAACATACATGTAGATTTCTTATTTTGTTCTTTGTTCTAGATTTACTCCACAGGCCCAATATAAAGTAGTTGCAAGAGAACTAATAAATGTTTACCCAGTGTTAGCTCAGCGCAGTGTTCCTACTGCAAAGCCATATGTAAGTAATGTACAGAATTATATTTTATTACGGGCTGGTTCCAGCTTATTATTCACAATCCCTTTGTACTGTCAAGCATCACCCCTGCATGTTACGTCAATCTGAAGCTAACTTAATTATGCCCCTTGATGAACATGAAACCTTAAAAGGAATGGGGTATTTGCTTTTGTAAGTCCTGGTAGGGTCGAGGGGCAAAACCCTGGATGCTCTTGCTTTTGATGGCTGAAAATGACTTTACAATAATGGAAAAAAGTTTAAACTAAGTTAACAGATCAAATACTTAATTAGCCAAAATGCATTAAGATAACAGCGTAGGGTCCAGAGTAGAAGCCCTGGAAAAGTTCCAGAGGCAAGGCCAATTTTAGTTTTGAGAAACTTGGATGTTGATGACCCAAAATGGGTTTAAAATTATGTAAATTTTTAAATGATGATAGTATTTATAAACATTTAAGATGGCCAATACGTAAAATGTTTTGGTATTAGTCTTGTCCAGTGGGCTAAGCACTGGTGAAAGTGAATCCGTTTTTGGAAACTCAAATTGGTTAAAATAATGAACACCTTTTACATGAGTATCAAAGATGATATGAAAAGTCCATATTACTAGTACAAAAAGTTGGAGGATAGTTGTACAGACCATCCCACTCTTCAAATAGTAGAGGGTATATATACCCCATCCTCCAGGATCTACATCTATGCTTACATTCATGCTGTAAGTTTAAGTAAGAGTTGTCATCAAGTTAAATTTAAGTGTGATCTCTTCTTAAATGATCCATTTTGATTGTGTTTTTCAGGACTACTGGAAAATGAAACTGTCCAATAAATACCGCAATAAAAGGAAAGTATGACTCTTTCGGAGGGTCCTAAGGAAAAGAGAGCAAAACTATGAAAACACCAAGTGAAAGACTGGTAATTGATGATGAAAATATACCAGGAGAAGATGAAGTAACAATTTCAATGCATATCAAGTAGGTGTAATTAGATCACTGTGAATTATAATGCAAATTTTAATCTGTGAAATAAGGAACTTATTTCACTTGCCTAAAATGCTAAGGAAATACTTTTAATTTTGATACTTTTTGTATCTCTTTGCCTAACAGATCTTTCCAGTGATTTTCATTGTTTGCCCACAATTTTTTGAGCAAAGGGTGAGGTGAAACCACCACACTTCCTGGTGCTTATAAGAAAATCCATGAGTTTGGTTGTTAAATCCATAAATTGGTCGGTAAATTTCAAAACTCAATGTACTTATGGTAAGAGGTGTTTTCAAAATTTTGTAGCCAGAAAGTCAAATTTTGCTTCCACACTCGAGCATACGTACTCCACTCCTATATATATATTATGTATTTTTTATAAGTCAATGCACATTGCTTTACAGATGGATGTAGTATGAAAGTAAGAAGAAAACCCTAGATAATGCAAAAGTTAAAGCTCTGATGGAAGTCACATACCATCAAAGACGAACTGAGATTCTGCACGACATGCTTGTTAAAGATGCAAAAGAAAAGTACCTGTTCCTTTTTCGTGCTATGCAGGTATGCAAATAACATATCATATTTCTAACATTTAAAATGCCTTGTGCTGCCAACTGAACCACCCTCATGTTTTGTGTGTTTACACATTTAATGACTGCTATATAACATCATATAGATACATTTTATTCATGTTCATGCTACCTGTACATAAACCTTGAAACAATAGACATACTAATAGGTATACTAATCCAGTCTTTGCAGAATTTATCAATGAGATTACATTTTTATAGGCGTACAAATGCATCTCTTTGAAATAATGCTTTCCTTTTTCAGATTCGTCAAGAGTTTCAAATAATAACTAAAGTAGACCTTTCATCACTTTCAGTAAATTTGAAAGCTTTTTCCAAAGGAATTCTAACCATTTAAGAACAAAGAGACTTCTGTTCTTGCTCAACAGCTCAACCTGATGTGTTAAAGCCAGCCTTCAGAAATCAAAGTCGAAGGTAAAAAACATTTTAGAAGAATCTGGACATGAACTTATTATATCTTACCTTACTGAATAGAACAGTGTTTATTCGCAGCTAATAACTAGACTGAACCACTTTGCCCTTTTGGACACGAGCACCATACAATGCATTTCTGCAAGAGTTTTGCATCCAAGTGGTTCAAGTATATTAAACCCGGTGTATATAGCAATGATACTAAGTGGATTTCTTTATAACCAAAAGTTTAGAAATAAGTGGGGTTTCCCTTTAATGTTTTTTTAAACGGCCCCAGTCATCCCTTTGCCGGTGGGGCCTTAAAACCTGTAGTTAAGTTCATTTGTTAATCCTGATGTTGACTTCTTCATACATGTAGCCCAACTTTAAGAGAGATGTAGTTTTACCCATTAAAATATCGGACACACTGTCTTCACTGGCTCTGCTAACCCATCTTGTTAAGGCTGTGATATTTTTCTTTATGTGAATGTAGTCCTTCTCAATTATTCCTTATTTTTTTGCCACGGAGACGGTATTCAAGCCAGCTCTTCTTTCAACATCAAGCATTGTTTTTTTGTTAATTGGAGCTTGTTCCAGTTAATTAGTGTGAAGTGCAGTGGCTCAGTGATTAAGAAGTCATGCTCGTATTCGAAATTTACCGGGTTTGATTCCCGTCGTGAGCACTGCATTGTGTCCTTGAGCAAGACATTTTACTTTACTTCAGTCCACTCAACTGTAAAATGAGTACCAGCACTGTTGGGGAGTTAATCTGAGATGCACTGGCTTCCCGTCACGGTCCAGGGGGCGTCATGTACGCTCATTCGCTTGCGCCATTTAAATAAGATAAGCAGCGACTCTATGAGCATAATGGCTCGAATGGGGCTACCTAGCTCAAGTTGATTGGACTACTTTTCAAATTAATTCTCCTACTGCAGTCTTTTTTCTTCATTTTATCAAGTGTTGCTTCTTTCTCGTTTGTTGACTGCAGTTGTTTGTTCACCTAGATTTAATGTGGCCTGTTTTCATTAAACCCTACCAAGCAAACAGTTCAAAAACCTGCAGTATTTTGCATGTTACATAATTCAGGTATTGCTTTATAGTTCAATTTTCTCAATTATCTTCTACACAGAGGTGGAGGAAATGACACTTTTGTTGGTTCCTCAATTGTTCAAGACAGATCGTGCAGTTGTAATGGGATTTTTAGAAGAGCAAAGCGACGTGAGTACATTTTGTCATTAAAAATGTAGTCATCAAATTATGATTTAGTTAAAGTACACAATGGTGGCTTAGTGGTTTGAAGAAATTTCAAGTAAGAAGTTTGGGGTTTTAATTCCAGTCGAGTCTTCTGTGGTGTTCTTGGACATACCACTTTATACCGTTTAGCGCAACTTTACTAGGACTGCTGAAAGAGAGCATTGATGAGGAGCTAACTTGCGATGGACTGATATTCCACCCAAGGGAGCCATTCTATCGTATATACGTGTGTCTCAGAAACGAGGCATAAACAATGGTACTAACCAAACTCTCATCTGTGATTATCTTACTTGCACTGAGTGCCCCATATCACTTAATGAAATTTCTGAGAGGAATATTTTTGTCAATTTTTATAAGCATATATATGACAGAAGACAATTAAAGAAGCTCTCGGCCAAAAAGTGAGTGCGTATTTAGTGTGAGTCTCACACTAAATTGCATACCTTTGCGGTACAGAATATCATAAACATAAATAAATCCCGACCCAAGTATTCGAAATTTATACAAGTTTTCCCATTTACTTTTTAAAAATTGTCCGCTTGCACGCAATTTGTGAAAATTTATGTAAAAAGCAGACCGTGTGATGTGACTTCTATTAGTTCAAATCTACATAAATTAGCCACAGATATAAAATATATCTATAAAATAAGCAAAAACTAACGCCCTCCCATTTCAGACGAGAGCACCATAAAAGAAACTTATTTGGTAAAAATCTATTTTATTTAATTCACCTCACAGTTCAAAGCTTTCACCAGTGTGCTGAGGTGTGTAGCAAGTAAATAGTGTGATGATACATTCTTGAAAACACTTCCTGTGAATATTAATTATATGTAGATGAATATTTAGAAACATATTTAAACTTTACCATTGTTTATTTGTATTTTTGTTCTTCTTTTAAAATTCATCTTCATCTCCTAATAAATGGACATGCTTAGAAAGCGTACCGCATTTTATACCACTAAGTTCATTTAGAAAATCCAATTGTTGTGCATGATTTTTTCTTGCAATAATGAAAAGTTATTTTAAAAGGAGACTTAAAGATACATAAAAAATGAATGAGTTAAATGGTCGGAAATTTCTATTCCATTTAGATTAAATTCCTATCCAACTACAATATTTGTTAATCCCGATGCTATCAGCATCAGGGACCTATCCGGTCCGCTTGTCATGCGTGTGTTTGTTTTTGTGGGTGGGTGTGTGTTTGTTATACACCTAGCTTGTAAACACTATATCTCACGAACGATACCACTGATGGATTCATGCCATATGTGGTACACTGATTGCCTATGGTCCGTAGATGTGCCCTGTTGTTTTTGGTGATGATGTCACGTAATGAGTGGGCGGAGATGAATGTAAAAATCTTTAAATGCTCATATTTCAACAACAGCTAGTCTCTTTTGTTTCCTATTTGGCATAAAAATGATGTTAGCTTGTGTCCATATGCTCATGGTATAAAACTGTTGTTTCATTAATATGCATAGTGGGCGGGGCTAACTGTGATATAGCCCGTAAACATGAAATCTCAAGAATGACACATCGTGTTATGTTATATATGGTATATAAGAATATGTGTAGGCCATAGGCCGCAGATGTGCCCTAATGTTTTTGTGATGATGTCACGCATATTAAGAAGTGGGCATGGCTTAATGTAAAAACTTACTCATATTTTAACAGCCTCTTGTCCGTTTTGTTTCGTATTTGGTATATTAATGTTGTTAGCTAGTGTGTACATGTTCATAGTACAAAAAATTGAATTTCACTAATATGCAAGATGGGCGGGTTATCATGATTTTGCTCAAACGAGGTTGTAAACACGATATCACAAAACAATTAGATAAATTTATGTCATATGTGGTACGCAGACAACCCATGGTCTGTAAATGTACCCTGTTGTTTTTGGTGATGATGTCATGCATTTCAATGAGTAGGCGGGGCTTAATGAAAACATCTTCAAATGCTCACATTTCAATAACTACATGTCTGTTTTGATTTAAACTTGGTATATTTATGTTGTAAGTGGATACATATTCATGGTATAGAATTGTTGAATGTCATAGATATACATGTACATAGTGGAGCAGGGCTAAATATGGTTTTGCTGAAAAGAACTTACTACACATTAACACAAGGATACTGCATTGGATACAGGTCATACATGTATGTGGTACACAAATAACCCACTTTCTGTTTATGTGCCCTATGGTTTTTTGGTGGTGATGTCATGCATATTGCCAAGTGACGGGGTGAGGGAGGGGGTTAAGAACTAATATAAAATGAAACAATCTTGAAAAAGTGATACATTTATAGCAACCATATGTCTGTTTGCATCATACTTGCATGTTATTTGTCAATTATGTACATGCTCATGTGTCAACTGCTAAGTTCTGTCAGTTACAGGCGTGCCTTCATGTGAAAATGCTCGAAAAAACTTGTAAGCACATTGCACACATGTCATATGTGGTACACAGATGAGTTATGGTCCGTATAACCTATTGGTTTGGTAGTGATGCAATGTCAGTGAGACTTTATGTGAAATCCTTAAGCTGTTAGACAGAAATAAATGTGCAAGTGTATGCATGTTTTGCATCAGACTTGTACTGTTGTCAACAGGTTCTATTTTATAAATGTGCATGGTGGGCATGGCCTATGAATATATGTTATTTCGCTTATTTCATGATATGCAATGCTTGTTAGCATAAAACTTGGGAAATCAATGAAAGGATGCATCGGAACCACAACACATTTACGTTTTCTTTCTTTTTTCTCAGAATCAGTGATTTTGATTGTATGTATATTTCGTTTCTTTTCTTTCAGAACGCATCACCTTACCTTCTGTTTGACAACGTTTCAAGTCAAAGCATACTTGAAGTGAAGCAGTACGTGTTGTGCGTGTTGAGGGGATTTCTTTTCCACAAACTCATTCCTTGGCTGAGGGTGTGCAGTACCTGGTTGCAGCATTCTAGATTTTTGACATGGAATAGGAATCTAAAGAACTTTAACTTTTTTGAAACTGCACTCGTAAAAATTAAAACTATCAAGCCTACAAGACAAGTGCCATCAATTATTGCCAAGCTAGGTTAAAGTTTGTTTTTGGTTCCATTAATTTTTGACATGGAATATCCAAAAAGAGTTAACGATGTCTTTAACTGTTCTAAAACAGTACTCCTAAAAATTAAAACATAGCCTGCAAGAAAAGTGATGGATATTATTGCCAAGTTACGTTAACTTTTGTTTTTGGTTTGCCTTTTTTTTTAAATTATTGAAAAGTTATCTTAAAAGGAGAACATATAAGTACAACTTAAAACATAACCTACAAGACAAGTGGTGTTTATTATTGCCAAGTTTTGGTTAAGTTTTGTTTTTGGTTCCATTGATTTTCGACATGGAACATCCAAAAGGGTTTAACGATGTCTTCGACTGTTCTAAAACAGTACGTATTCTCAGAAATTAAAACATAGTTTTTGGTTTGCCTTATTTTTTCTTTCGTTAATGAAAATTTATTTTGAAAGGAGAACATAAAGGTACACAAAATGGTTAAATTAACTTGGTCAGAAATTTCCAAAGAGATCTAAAGATTATCTTTAACTGTTCTGAAACAGTGCTCGTAAGGTCAAAATTGTTTTTTCTTTTGTTAATGATAAAAACAAATTGTAAAAGAACATAAAGTTACATACAATTATTAAATTTAATGACCAGTTAGAAATCTCCACACGGATCTAAAGATATCTTCAACTGTTTTGAAACGGCACTCTTAAAAATTAAAACTGTCAAGGCTATAAGACTAGTGTGTCTATTATTGCCAAGTTAGGTTAAGTTTTCTCTGTGGTGCATGTATTCTTGATTTTTGACATGGAACATCCAAAGAGATCTTAACATATTTTCCACTTTTTTTTTTTAAATGCGCTCCTAAAGATTAAACTTGTCAAGCCTACAAGTCGACAGGACAAATGCAGGTGTCTATAATTGCCAAGTTAGATTAAGTATTGTTTTTGGTTCCATTGCTATAGGCAACACTTTCGAGCTATAGTGTAATTTTTTCTCATCAATGTTTAATTTGAAAACTAAACTAGCAGTCCCTTTTTAAAGGCCCTAATTTTCTTGCTAATATTCATTTGTTTTAAAAACTGTATAATTTCTGAGATTACGCATTTTGTTGTTAAAAACAGGTCTGTGGGGCAATCAATTCCCCCCCCCTCCGAAAAAAAAAAAAGAAAAAAACATACATGCACACACATTCTCACACTGAAAGTATGGTTATATGTATCTTGTATAATTCTTGTATGATTTTGTTACTTTAAATCTTCTCAAGCAAGTTTGTTTTTCAGTAAATGCAAGTTGTTAAAAGTTCAATAAAAAGGAAGCTTTGGTATTGTGTTTTCTATGCCCTCATTTCTCTGTCTTTAATCTGTTTACTCACTGTTGGTTTACTCACATAAATAATTACACAGTGAGTACATTTACTTGAAAGTGGGTTAAATATGGGATGGACCATCATATACACAGATGTGAGTAACATTACTTAAGAGATTTTAATTACTCCCTAAATGTTACTCATTTCCTTGTGTTACTTTATTCAAAATGTGTGAAAAAAATGGGATGTAAAGTTATTAATTTTTTGAGTTTTGTAACCCAGATATAATTATGTGTGTACACCTCAATACAATGCTGTTGCAATATTATGCAGCAACACTGAAACTGTCAACAAACTTTTACTTCCGATGGCCACTAAATTCTCTCCTTACCTTGTGAATACGAAAAACTTAGTTCTCGGTATTAAGGAGATGTTTCCGATGATATTACTGAGTAAAACTTATTGCTAGAAAAGTATCAAAAAACTTGATTTTCTGGATGCTTTGGCTCGGGTGAACACAAGTTATAGAAAGAGCAATGCGGGCGAGAAAATCTCACGGGCGTTTTTGTCTTGTTCGAATTTACGCACACAACTAATCCATAAATTGGCCACTAAAGTATGTAATTTAAGTTTGTACGTTTACGTTATGTTAAGCCTAAAGATTGTTGACATATTTGCTTTTTGTTCTTGAATGTTTAAGATTTTTATGTTATCGGACTGTCGAAAGGGACTTTGCACTTTTTTTAGACGAATTATAACTTAGTGTTACATTAAAATTAAAGGACTTACATTGGGCTAACATTGTATAGTATTAAACAATCAAAAAGGCATTCTATCACCTCTATATTTCCCGCTTATTTTTTTCTAGGTTTCTGATTGGCTGACAAGGGTCATTTGCATAAGCAAGCAGCCCGGTAATTACTCAATAAACGGGCTAACTGCATATGCATATGAAATTTTCCAAAACTACTAAATATTTAAATGCACAATTTGCATAAATTTGCATCCTATTATCCTACAGTTATAAACCATGCAGGTATGGGGTAAAATGTTATCAACTTCTATCAAAGTGTAAGTTAATACATTGAGTGCATGATTTTTGTTTAACAGTCTTGAGTCAAGTCAATATAACTGAACTAGAAAAATAAGAATTCGACAAATATTTTTCCACGTCCCAATATACATCAAGGTCAATAAGTCTCCAGTCAGACAGCAACACACTACAGAGATCGAGACGAGATTGTATACTGTACGACACATACACTAACAGTAACACTGTGTACAACAAG
>JAIGNY010003708.1:365000-370000 GCA_020152595.1 Chiridota heheva | reverse complement strand
AAATAATCCCATATCCCAACCTCAAGAAAATGTATATAAATACAATACTTATCTCTTTAATTTCTAATTGAATCTATAGATAATCTAATCTATAGATAATTATAGATATGTAGATAATGAAACTGTTTTCAGATATCAGATATCATTTTATGAAATCACTCTCCTCTAATTTTGTTCCGCTTTAAACCATCGATACAAATAATTTATATCTCGCAAAAAGAAAATGTTACCTTAAGTTTTCATGGTTTTATATGATTCTAAAATTAAAAGAAATGAACGCCGTTTTTGAGTAATTTCAATGTACTATTAGGTTTAATCGATTTACGATGCAGGCAGAGACTGATTGTGATTTTAAACACTAAAATAAACAAAGTCGTATATATTCATCATTGTTAATTCCAAAGTATGTTGTATGTTGACCCATCACTAAAGCGATTCCATATTAATGCTACGGACAATAAGCAAATCCCTTTTATTTAACATTAGTCATTTTCTAGAAAAAGCTTGGGAATTTGACAGAGAACATGATTCACATTAAATAGATGTATTTTTAGTTTACCTTACGTCTGTTGAAAATGCATGATCTATATGTTCTTTAATGTTACTATTTAGTATTGTCACGTTGTTCTTATGAAAAGGCAAGTGGCATATCAAGTGATAATAAATTGAATTCATCCTAATATCAATTGCTTTCATATAATTTGAATACAATTAATAATAAAAAACAACACACTTCGTGAGCATTTATTTACTATTTCAGATCGCCTTTTCACGTTTTTTGTAGCTTTGGTAGCAGACTTTTTAGCATAGACATTTCAACAGAAGTGATCCTAGAACTCAAAGATGTACGGACAGGTATTAACACCTTCTACTAAAATAGAAGAAAATGTCTTAGCATTAAAATAACACACACAAAAATACAAATTGACGATATTAAGAGCCTTATTATAGAAAATTATGCAAACCTGATTGTAATTTTGTGACATCAAAAAAAAAAAACATGAATTTCCTTATGTTAACCTATTCTTTTTCAACTTCTCACAACCGTTCTTTGAATGATAGCAATTGAATATTTTGAATTTTCATCATACCTTTTATATGTTATTGCAGGAGAAAAAAGTCTAATGATTTTCAGTGACTGAAATTTAGGACAGAATGTTGAAAAATTACATTAAAGATTTTGATCTGTCCCCTCTTCCATACATCATGACGTTTGCATTATTTGAAATTCATCAAAGTTTAATTAGTCATACCTGGGAAACTACAAGTGCTACTGTCGTTATTTAAAGAATGCTGTAAAGAATTCCTTCTGGTGACCATGAAATCTCTACATGTCCATATACCTTTAAAGATGATATTCTCTGCGTTGAATATATCGGCACGTATTCTGGTCTGTAAGAAAGTAATTGAAATATTTTGTCTGGCTCTCTGCTGAAACAGCGTCACGAAAGCAGCAAAGGTCTCTTCGCAGTTTATGGAATTACTGGACGACTTTCGGGAAATGCCTGGTACCCAGCCTTTCCCTCAGCCAAGAAGGGAGATGGGTCCGGTGGTGTATAACCGGTGTTGTCTGGTGTCTGATTGTTGCCCGTCTGATCGT
This sequence comes from Chiridota heheva, assembly GCA_020152595.1. Taxonomy (NCBI): domain Eukaryota; kingdom Metazoa; phylum Echinodermata; class Holothuroidea; order Apodida; family Chiridotidae; genus Chiridota; species Chiridota heheva. The sequence continues at coordinate 368,400 of JAIGNY010003708.1, read as the reverse complement.
ACTCTGGAGGGTTTTGATTTTCGTTGTGCTGCTCACCTGTTTTGTACTGTCTGATTGAATAACGAACTGATTTTAAGTGTGAAATCATCAGGAAGAACCCAAACACCTATAAAAAAACATAAAAACATTTAATTGAATAATGCGTAAAACCCATCAATTTTTATTCCACGAATAAATGTGCTACAATATTGATAAATAATATCATTCACAGAAAAGTATTATCAGGTTGTATATTACATCTAATAAAATAGGGCTTTTACATTTAAAGGATGAATATATAAGATGTTTAGGTGCATGGTGCCTACTCGGTTGTTAGGGTTCAATGCGGTCATATAAAAGTGTTATCTTCATAAGTTTTGATCCCTAGCAATTTTCAGATTTAAACTTGAATATATCCATTTAGGAATATGTTTTGTATTACTTTTTCAAAATTTTGTCATATTAATCTTTCATAGAAGATGAAATAATATAATACTTACCATATCTTGAAATATTCGAAAGGATTATAATCATATATTGCTGGTCAATTATATAATGTTACATAAATATAAAAGTAGGAAATGCTAAGTCGAAGTAGATTCTAATGGTGATGTAATTAAATATGTCCATGTATGATCTAAAAGTTACTAACTGTCTTGGGTTTAAATACGAAAAAACGATGAGAGAAAAATCGATTCTAAATAATTTACCGCACATGCGCCTGCATGGGCATCTCCAAAAGCGTTCGCTGCAATTATGGTTGAAGAGATGAAAAATGCTGCTACAAATGATATACTGCAAACAACCTCCTGAAAAAGTAAAACATAGAAAGCTTTAAAATCATCTCGCTGAAAACAGTAAAACTAAAATTGTAGTGCACTACTACTTACATACTGATTTTTTTCAGTGATTAAACAGAATCGTGAACCTAATGGGCCTATACTGGAAACTACTCTTCTGGGGAAAATGACATAATTTAAAAATAAATAAATAAACATTCGTCAAAATGCTTCGTCTGGAATGGACAGTACGACGAGTTTTGTACGATGAATTTCCGATAATTTTCTTTCATTAACGTGAGAAATTGAACGTTAACATCCCTCGCGCAAATACTCAACCTGCAATTATAACATTCAAGTATTAGTTTGATGGTGAATCTTTCCTCTAATTGGAAACCAGACTTAAAGCGACGGCAACCACCTTTCGTATAAGTGATCTGCAATTCAAACGATTAGAATCTACCTATCTTTTATTGCTATGCTTAGTAGAATAGACATTGATGGATAAAAAAAACTTCATATATGCATGGGGGTATTATGTCTGTGAGGGGTATTATGTGCTTGACCAGCAATTCAAACGACTGCTCAGATAGAGATGTATTTCTTTGATCAAAATATCGGAAAAGTTAATAAGATGTAGTTATACTTTCATTACAAATGAAAAATAAACACAATAAAGGTAAGGAGGGGGAGGGGGAGTAATAATAATATGTAAAATGCCTTTATCCTGCAGTCAAATCAAATAAACTCTAAATTTTGGTTAATGGCATTATTCAACATACATGGACAAAAATATAAAAAAATTCGAACAACTTACTATCACATTCCATGGTACAGATGTCATTGAATTTCGCAAGTTCAAAAGGACCATTATCAACAAAACCAAAGCATAGAAGAAAGACACGAAAGACACTATCGAGAAGAAGGTAACTGATCCACGTGTACTACTACTTGTAACCATGATAAGAAACGCGATGAAAGAGCCGATCTGTAATTGAGTAGAAAACAAAAACTCTTAAGCAATTGCTCGATATCGTTTGTTGGTATATATAGATTAAACCATGGATTTGGTCTAAAAGCAAATCCTGGATAAAAAATCGTTGCATAAACAATCGACGTTATTCGATACGCACTCTAGCAATAATGGTTCTTCGAGATTTTTGGAAATAGAGAAAGGCTTGATTTATTTCTATTCACCATTGATATATTTCTACTCCTGTATTTTCTAACAGAAACAGTGGATAAGATCCTGGAAACAATACATTGTGCAAAAAGCCCACCACCTACACTTTAGTCTGCAAATGTAAACTTGTAGAATAATTGAATGATATATTTCTACTTAAAGTTAGGTTTGTTGGTTGGTTGGTTTACCAAAGTTTATAACGTCTCGACAGACCTTCATTGGAGTACTTACGCCAAAACGTCTCAGCTGTTTTATTAAGTAGCAGGAGAGCACAGGTTGACTTGTAAGAGACCCGAGCAAATCTTGGGACCGGAACGCTAAGTCGGAGAGCTGAAGCTTCCCCGCACTTCCAACAAGGTCTCTTAGTTTTACTGATCTGATCAATGAACGATTTCTGATGCTCACTACGTTACATTGCACTACATTTAGAAATATTTATTATGGTTCCATACACTTGACCCTGAATTAGCAGATATACAGTCGGTTATATACCTAATTTATATCCAATTTCATCCACTTCTTTTCTCAGGCGAAGCTTATTATTTTGTTTGTAGATTTCCCCTACCTGAACGTATTGCATAGGAGGTCGGGTGTACTAAACCACGAAAGAAAGCATACTACATGCTCCGCACATAAACTTTATTGGTACTTAATGGTATGTCATATTCTATAAACCTTCAATAATACTGCTTTTAATTTATTTCTAAAGATCATTTTCTGGATCATATATGCCTTTGCCGCTGTGGGCGTTGTTAGTAAGGTGATGGTATGCTATGTTACTCTTGGCGGATTACAAATAGCACGTATTCGTAGCATTTTCCTACAAGATAGTCGCTTATGCTTTCCTTCACGTCTGCTTATCAAGTGAATTAAAGACACTGCATAGGCCTACACAACGGATCTCTGCATATACTGTCGTATACAGAAAGAAAAGATATGACACTTACTGTTTGGAAAACTATTGCACTGCCTGGGTCCGACCTACAGTAATCTATGAAGCCTTTTGTACTCATTGTTCTGGTGATTTTCGCCTCCAGTGATATATTATATCGAAAAACGGAAACCTTACGATACACAACTGACTGGTACGAAGCTTGGCATGTGAGGAAATCTTAACACATAAAACACCACCATTCAATTGTGGAGAAGGTATAGATTGTGGTTGTTAATTACACACTGAATTCACTAGATTACAATCAGTCATATGAGTACGCGTAGCGCATTACGATCATTTCTAAGTTTGGACTTTAACATCATGTGTGAATTACCGGGCAAAGGTCGAGCTACGCACGAGTACTTTTGCTTGCTATTCTGTTTTGCAAAACAGTTTATTATGATTAAGCTTGCGAAGCCTTTTTTTGTTTCCTTCGAAATATGATACAAACAAAATAATTTTGAACTTCAGATTTAGCAGAGTTGTAGACTCTGGGATTTAGCAGTAGTAAAAAGTTGATTATTT
>JAIGNY010003708.1:357500-360000 GCA_020152595.1 Chiridota heheva | reverse complement strand
TCTCTGTAATGGTAGTATTGAGTATCATTTGTCATTATTGGTATATCTATGTTTTAATTTTCTGGTGCAATTTGGGATAAAGTAGGGTACCGCCTTAGACTGATTCAGTAAGTATTTATAAAAGTTGTATCAAAGTCCTTCAAAGACTTGGAAAGAAAACCAGATTTGGTAAAAGAGTTGTTATGCAGAATCCAGAGTTGCAATCCAGTTCTGCAGAGGTTGGTGTACAAGCAGATAATGCAGAGAGTCCCGAACCCAGTATTCCAGCTGCTGAGGAACCTGAACCCCGTATTTCAACTGGAGGTGAAAAACAAAAACTTAGAATGCCGGATATTTCTGTATAGAGTCCCCCACCAACTAAATGGGTGTGCTGTCCCCAATAAATTGCTGAAATTTGGTCTGGTTAAGTTAGCTGATACCAGTTCTATGGCTATGCTTTTATGCTGCATGTTTAGAAGTTATTTGCTCTTTTTACAGGATAACCTCAATGGAAAAAAATGCACCTATGAGGATAACTTACAGTCGTGGAGAGAATACTGGTGCCGTAATTGTAAACAACGGTTTTCAACCATAGAGGAGCTGAGGACCCATGTGCAGACCAAGCACCAGGAGGCACGTTTCAGTTGCAAAGAGTGCAGCTACTCTTCACAGCGGAGAGGTAACTTGCAACGCCATGTGCTGCATAGCCATCATACAGAGACTACCGGTGTTAAAAAGAGGAAAAAATCCACCAGCACCCCACAGGACAAGGGACCAAAGCAACCAAAGCGAGAAGTTGTCGTTGAGACTGTAGCAAGTGACAAATATGTCGATAATTCCCCTGTACAGAGAAGCAGTAACCCAGCATATGCCCCATTCTTGGCAGTACTGCTCTCTCCTACCCCCTCACTGGATGGCCCCTTAATCCTCTTGAGGATTTGCGACAATTCCCTGAATCCCTTAACAGCAAAATACGTTTGCCCAAATCCCCCATCCCTTGGGAAAGATTGAAACCTTTCTGCCCAATTCCTTGGAGAAACGAGCTCGGTAACATCATTGCAGTCGGAAGTGGGAAAAGAGTTGTCTAAGGTGAGGGAGGCATCCCGCTCCCTACCGTAGTCGAGTACTAGCCGAGACCTCAAGGTGGTAAAGGTCACCAAAGGCTTGGTGCACACCATCTTGTCAAAGACTGCTGTTCACCCTGATTGGACCTTTTTCAAGGCTGTGAAGGAGGAGTTTCACCGCAAGTAGGAATAATTAGCGCCGGCATTCCTTCATTTTTTATACTTAGTATTTTTGCACCTAGCCAATGTCCAGCCCTTGTGTTTCACAATAGCGCTTTGAATCTGTGACTCCAGAGGGACTTATTTGAAAGTTTATTTTAACATTTAAATCAGTTCAGCTTTCCGTTTTTAACAAATTTTATGTCAGCTGAAAGCTCCTTTGAAGTAAACAAATTTTAACTCTTTGGAACTTTGAAACAATTTATGGACCCTACCGCTTTTCAACACTTGGGCCACACCATATTCTCTGGACCTTCTGAAGAACATACGAGGCCCTCTTTTCGACAACGCCATTGAACGTTTTCTTTTGCAATTCTATATTGAACTAAAAGAACTTGACAATTTCCTTTGTGGATGCAACTTAGTTTCGTATGGACCTTTGTATTGATATTGTGATATATAAACGCTATGTTATGTTTTATTGACGATTCTGTTACTGTATTTTGAGGATAATTTTGAGTACTTGTGGTAAAGTATAAAATTATCTTTTTTGTTTATGTACGGATAGGTTAGTGACCTAGTCAAATGCGTGAAAGCATTTGTTCTCTTTGGGAGGGGGTGGTGTAAAAAAAATTGTGACCCCTCTATTAATACTTCACCCCTATATCAGGTAGGTTGTGTTTTAAATAGTGTTGAAAAGACTTCCAATTTTGGTCTATGTTGTATGAGTCACTTATGTATGTGTTTAAGTACGAAGGAACCTGGCCAGGATTTACTTTACCTATGATATAGCTTATCTCTGTAATAGTAGTAGTAGGTATCATTTGTCATTAGTTGGTATATCTATGTTTTAATTTTGGGGTGCCATTTAGGATAAAGTAGGGTACCGCCTTAGACTAGCTCTTAGGGGTGCCACTTTGGGCCAATCAGAGTTAATGATTCACTGAGGGGTGGGAATGATTAAGTGAATATTAAAAATATATCAAAGTTCTCCTAAGACTTGGAAAAACAACCATGATTCAGAATCCAAGAAGGACACACCTTAAATTGTTAACTCAGCTCTGTGTTGCAGCCTGCAGTATTTTGAATCGGACTTCAGTTTCGTATTCCAGGAATTTTCTTGTAAGCGTATAATTTATTATTATTTCTATGGGTTAATTATAGAACTTACAAGAGAGACCTAAAAAAAATTGGAACACTGGGTAACCGAAATGGGAAATAATGTCTGTTGAACGTAAACAATGTAAAGCTAATTAATTTACTCAAAGATTATCTGGAAATGCCCATAAATTGTATCC
>JAIGNY010003708.1:322500-352500 GCA_020152595.1 Chiridota heheva | reverse complement strand
GAACTAGGCTGATATAGAAGAAATACTTCTGAACATGCTTTTTTTTTGCCTAAATATCTACCAAAAAATCAATTAAATAGAAAATCAAAACTTGTTATACTGAGATATGGGGCCACAAACACCTCCTTGGGGTGGATGTATTGGGGTACCCCCAGGCCCTACAAAATAAGTATAGGCCTAATACGATATTTAAGGCTTGGAATGAATTAAGACTTATTTCTTTTACCTTTCCACATAGAAACCTTGTATTTTCTGCAATTGCAATCCTTTCAAATTATTGGTGAAAGTTTGTCAAAAAACAGTTCATATCTCTAGGTTATAATCTCTATCATTTGGAGAGAAAATTGCTTGAAATAATTGCCTTATGGAGTTATGACACCTTAAAAATGCCTAAAAATGAAATAGTTAGGTCAGGTTTTCTTATGTTTTCGAGGTACGTCTTTGACAGGTCATAATTTTAAAAGTAAGTTTCTTGGCATAAGTGCATAATAGTTGGTTTGCTTTGTACACAAACAAACTAGCTAATCCAAGACAAAGGTTTGACCATTTTCAAACCATTTGGTCCATCTTACACGGAATGACCCACAAATGAAAACCACACAAAAAGTGTGCTTCACAACTGGTATATCAAATGGTTGTTCCATCTCTATATGACTAGCTGTTAAAAAGAGAACAAACAACTCAAGCTCCGCTGTTCATCAACTATTTCATATAAAAGTTCTTCAATTTTGTTCTTATTTGCAATGAAAGGATCCATAAAAAACAAAAACAAAAAACAAAGGAAATGTGACACTTTGGTTTTTAATAACATTCATTAAAATGAAATTACTTGAAGCTGGTAGTTGTGGACCAATGAATGTCCATTTGTTCATTCTATTATAGATTTTGTGAAATTTCACTTTTTCTCAAAGTGATCATGACACAAGCAAAATCATTTTTGAAATGAAATATTTTGAGGATTTAATCAATGGAAATATAAATTTTCGTTTAAAATTCATCAAATTTTACCAGTAAATAACGAAAGAATATTACCAAAATCGCTTTTTTCCCCAACCTGGACGTAAAAACATCCAGTTGTCCTGATAATTGCCTGATAATATTGTTGGCATGAATTTCTAGAGTGTGTTAATTCTGTAATTTGTTTACAGTTTTCTTTCTAAAATTATCACTAAATCTTATTATTAATTCACTTGATTATTTCATTTTATCCTGAAGGTATGTTTTAGGATGTTAAATACAAATTAAATGTAGGTTACTGTATTAAGGCATGGTTTATACAAAATATTAAAACTTGAGTATCATCACACATTGATCGGAAGTTATGTTGAAATTTAAAAACTCATTTTGGGAAATTTGGGCCGGTGTGATAGTAAATTTTGCCCCCCCCCCTTCCCCCTCCCCGTAAATTTGGGCCCCCGGTCCTTATTTCCTAAGGAATGTCTAGTGAATTTGATTCTCTACGGACTGATTTTACTAGGTAATTTACTGGTGTGTCTGTACGGCTCCTTAGATTAACTTTGTGTATTGAAGTGATAAGCTAAAACCGAAGTTAGTAATATTTATGTACGGAATTCAGCGCCGCTGTACTCGTAGAATTTCCCCACGAACAGAACATGGCTTTCAGTAAGCACTTCGGTGAAAAAGAAATATAATATTTTCTTCGATCTGGGCAGTAAGCATCGGGGAACATTAAAGAAAAAAAGCGTGCTTTACGCAAAACGGCAGTGCATGAACTGTAAATTGCAATGATCATTTATAATCTAACGTTAGTGTTAATCCTTTGGGCCCAGGTCCTAGTCGAAACTCCCAACAGTTGGGTCATTAATGCTCATGGGAGAAATAGACTCAGGGCCTACGCCTACGTTAGGCCTAGGGCCTTAAGCATTTCCTAGGAAAGAAGGGTCGGGCCCAAATTTCCTAGCAGACTGTTTTTACAATGAGGGTGGACCAAATTTACTGCATGGCTACGGCTTAATTGTCTGGGGGCCCAAATTTCCTAGGAAATAAGGTCGGGGGCCAAAATGTACTAAGGGGAGGAGGGGAGGGTTACTATTACACCGGCCTCTGAAAAGTAGTCAGACAACTCTGGTTGTCAATCTACACTGATGAAATCAGATCAAATTCCAATTGTTCAGTTATCAAATACGCGGATGGTTCTGCTATTTTGTGTAGAATTTCTGAACATGTACTGAAGGCCTTGCCTATTATGAGTCCTTTGTATCTAACACTACCATGATTTGTGATAGAAAAAAAATTACTCTTAAACCTCAAAAAATCAAAGGAAATAGTTTTCGAAAATATCAACATTACACACAAAGGTTTTATTTCAGCAAAGTCAGAGAAAACCGTAATAAACGATTCAGAAGAAGAACGCACTGATCAGATAATGTACGTGGGAGTTTGTATAGATAATAAACTTATTTTGTATTGCCAAGTTTTCAGAGTTCTAAGAAAGATTTATTTTATTCTTTTAACTTTATCTCATATTGTTCCATATTTTAGGCTTGAAGTGCGTATGAACGTTTTTGATATTTAAATTTTCCCTATTTAAATTTTACTTTATGCTGTACCGGTTTGGTATCACTTCCTACTTGTCAAAGATAAGAAAAGACTTCGAGCTTTCCTAAAACATTGTGCCAATATTTTTAGACTCGATTGTAATACTCTCAAAAATCAACTAAACAAGAGACTTGCCCATATCATTGAAAAAGGGAAGAGCACCCTGTGCGCTCTAATCTGATGTCACTTCCTCAAAAGACCAGTTTTAATCTAAGAAATAAGGCAATCACACACAAGTTTTAAAATGTGTGTTACAAAAATTATTTTGTGTATAGAGCAGCTCGTTTTATCTAGGGAATGCCTCTACGAAACATACTCTAAATTGATACATTTTCGCAACGTCTTATCGTATATGTAGATGTTATAATCTTTTATGTATTTTTAGATAGATATTTGTTATGTTATATTATTTTTAAGTATCCTGCATATATTCTTACCTTTTGTGCTATTTATTTATTTATTTTTTTTTATTTTGATGTATCCTGCATATATACCTTTTGTCTTATTTATAGATATGATTTTATATATATTTCTACTGGATTTTTAGTAAACATGAAACTCAAAACTTGGTTGGTCATGGTATATTGGGTGAATTCAATTTTGGTCTATTAAAGGTAAAGCATACCAGCACATACTTGATGTTAGTTACATATTGATTATACTTCATTTCATTTCATTTCATTTATTTGTTTTTTTACAACCAAACTACATATAATTACAGAATAGTTTTATTTGCAATTATATTATGAAATTTACAAAATATGTATATACAGAAAAATATATATGGTTGCAAAAGAAAGTGTTGTATAAAAACTGTAATGAGCTTAACTGAGTACAACACTCCCAAACTACAAAACAAAAAAGATAACAAATTGGTAGTACAAAACGCACCCACCCCACACACCAATACATACAATCGAAGCCACATGTCCCCATCCCACCCCACCCGATCCCAGGTAAAGTAATGATGTACTGGAAGTAAGGATGTAAGTATTTAACAGTAAATGGTTTTAAAAAACTAATCAATAGTTCATGATGTATTTACGTTTGAGTTTTTTTTTTTAAACAGACTAGAGATTTGCAGCTTTGTAAGTCAATTAAGAGTGAATTCCAGGTACCAATTGCACGGTTGCACGAATCAAATCTTATAATGTTGGTGCGACAGGGAACACGATGGATATTGTTTGATTGACGGGTATTGTAGTTGTGAGTGTCTTTGTTAGTCCTAAATATCTTTATAAAAGTTGGTGGAAGATTATTGTTAGTAGCCCGGTAAGCAATGGTGGCAAGATTAATGTTAATGACATCTGGTAGTTTAAGGAGGTTAAGAGACAAAAATAAATTACTAGTACTGTCACGATGATAAGCATTGGTGATATGTCGGTTGATAAATAAAAGATGAAAATGACTTATCTTTAACTGCAAGCCACCATAAAAGCAATACGATGACAGTAATTTGTAATTTTATAATTTATTTTGTCTGCTTTTGGCCTCCGGCTCATAACATAATAACAACATATTTACATACATCAATTGAGAGAATAATTACAAAACAAAGAAATATATACAAGATTATTATTCTATAAGACAATCGCTTATAAATGTCAGAGTCTGTAATAACAAATTTGCAATATCAGACACTTACTTTTCCTGCTTTAGATGCTTTACAAAATTATGAAATGTAAATGTAGGACAGGATTAAAAGTCCGTGATTTAATCACATACTTTATAATGTATAATGGAGTTGCACTGACTTTTGAGTTGCAGCAACTAAAGATAATTTTAATTTCAGAGTCGACCACGATCAAATAAGCAAATCAGCTGTTCTTTTTTATATTTGGAAGGAACATTAAATACAGTGGTTTTGCTTGAGACAATAGAGATATATGCTCAATCGTACATCGCAATTAAACATAATCATATCGATAGCAACGCAAAAATCAATCATAGACCATTTCAATATGGCATCTGTATATTGTACTTGATCCTGTATAGTTTGGATGCCTATATTTTGTATATTTCTTGATTTAACGCACTTGTTTTATTTTCGTCATCTTCTTCCCAATAGATTGATCCAATTAATTAACCCATGCCGATCAAACAAGAGGGTCAAGGTTGTCCCTTTTTGTTATTTGTTTTTATTTTTCATACCGTCTTCAGTTGACTTTGTTTATGCTATAAATGAAACAAATAACGATAACTCACGGCAATACTGTGCCCCGGCATCTACGACATTACTACTCGCAGCGCCTTTACTCAATATTTCCTAAATAGTGTACACACTGTATCACTCTTATACCACTATCGAAATAAACTCTGTATGTACGTACGCATTTTATGTATAATTGTACACTGGATGTATGGAATGTGGGGGCAGTGATGCGTGAATTTTCGGTTTCCTTGAAATGTTTAATATTCAAAAATATTCAAAAAAAATGCAACCATTGGATAATGTAACAGGGGGATTAAATAGAGTCTACTGAAATGAATGTACTTCATCATTGGAGAGAGCTATGAAGAAGAAACTATTTAGTTTTGCTTTAACATTCTTCGATCTTGAGTAATTCATACGGCATGATGCATGCAATTGATAGTGTTTTTTCACAGACTGGTAGAAGCAATTTTTATTTCAGCATGTTAGTTCAGGGAGCATCCATCTTAACTCTAACCCTAAGAACGTCGCCTTAATAACAGAATAGGAGTATGAATATTCGATCATTCTTGAGGACCTTTTTTTTTTTCCCCGTTAATTTTAATTGCACTTTTGTGTACTTAAGGGATTTTTGTCAGCCTATATAGCTGCTAATATTTTCGGTGAGCTGCTCTTTATTTAATCTGAACAATGGTTGTTTTAAACTGATTATCCAGAGATTGTATCGGATTCTTCGCTACTCGATGGCGACAGTGTACAGGTGTAAGCCGGAACAAGTTCTAAATTGTATAATTCCCTCGTAGGCAGTATATCAAGAAGGTTTTACACTGGTATTTCGTATTATCGTAATTTTAAAAGAATTAATATTGTCTATTACTCAACCGTTCTAGAATACTAAAGTGCATTATTTTACCGAAGAAAGGACCGTGTGAGCCCCGTCCTTCTTAAGTGAAGTTATAGACATGATATGCTTGCCGGGGCAGGCTCTATTACCTGTTCGAGTGGCCGGTGTATGTCTATTTTACCCCCCTTTACAGCCATCGTTTTCCCGACTGCTTGGTGAGGGTTCTTAACAGTCACACGGTTGTCCAAAGTATACTTGCTGCAACACGTGCATTTAGAGGTGCATGCACACTTTTCTGTTGTTAAGTTGTGCATGTGTTTGGGTGGTACACGCGGCAAGTCGTGTGTGTTTCCTGTGTCCTGTAGTGCATGAGTCGGTTGTGCCTGCATCCAGGTGCATGCATATGAGGCGCCTGCCTCCAGTGTTTCCTGTATCCTGTGGTGCGTGTGTCTGAGGTGCCTGCGTCCAGTGTTTGCTGTATCAAGTGGTGCATACATATGAGGTGCCTGCATCCAGTGTTTCATGTGTTCTGTGGTGCGTGCGTATGACGTACCTGCCTTCGGTGTACAGGCGACCATGTTCGAGTGTGTAGCCATTTAGTGTGTAAGATAGACAGAGGATTCTTAAGGTGTGCAAGCGTTTAGTTGTGCATGCGTTTTAGCGTTCAAGTATAGAGGAAGATGGTGCTGAAGTTATTGTTTATCACTTGGACATAATATTTCTTTGTTTTAAAGATATGTTTTTTTTTGGCTAGTTGTTAATTGTTTTAAACTCTCTTATTTGAAAGTGCTGTGTTTTGGAATTAGGAAGTGAGAGAGTACAAATTGATTGTCAAATTTGTAATCATTTTGTCGTGTTTTCATTTGCCTTTGTTTTTATGTTCTATTTTCTTTGTATGCTGCTCATTGAAAGTGTTACAAATATATATATATATATATATATATATATATATATATATATATATATATATATATATATATATATATATATATATATATATATATATATATATATATATATATATATATATATATATATATATATATATATATATATATATATATATATATATATATATATACATATATATATATATATATATATATATGTATATATATATATATATGTGTGTGAATATGTGTGTGTGTATGTGTGTGTCTGGGTGTATGTGCGTGTGTGTGTGTGTGTGTAGAGACCAAGCATAAATGAGAGAGATCAATACAAATATAAATTTATCATTTTATATTTGCAATCTGTATAGAAAAGGTTTATAATGAAGGCAGATCATGCTTTACATCGTCTAAATGGCATAATGAACAGCAAAATTTTCAACATAGAAACAACATGGTATACAATAAAGTATGAAATGTTCACGCTTCATCAAAGAGTACCATGCATATAATGGGCTACAACTGAAATAATATTTCATTTTCATTGACTACGTGTTTACAGTATATGATAGAGGTCAGTGATCTAACAGTCTTTTACTGAAAATGTTTTGTAATTTTGTAGCTTGGAACTATTACATGTGTTAATTTATTAATCCTAGTTCCTATCAAATGAGAAACGTTTCAAAATGTTCTGAGGATTGTTTCAAAAATAATTTCAATGGCTTATTTTCAATGGCTTATTTTCAATAGAATATTTTCTATAGAATATTTACAATAGAGTATTTTCAATCGAATATTTTCAATAGATTATTTTCAATAGAATATTTTCAATAGAATACTTTCAAAACTATTAATAAGGAATTGTTTAACTAGGCAATGCGTGATATAATTAATATCCAATAGACTTTCTACATCAGCCGTATTCTCAAAAATAGATATTTTAAAAAACAGCCATATTTTCTAAAATGATTTGAAAAATCTATACATCCGAAACAAAACAAGATATCGAAGTAGTCACTTCACTGCAGTGTTTGTCGTGCTGCCCTCTGTTTTACACTATAAGTATGTGTATAGACATATGATCATCTAAATGCCATCTATTTAAAAGATCAAAACATCACCATGTAAAATGGCTTGAATGATTATTGGACAGATTGCCGAAATGATTACCAAATCTTCACCGTTTGAGTAATAATACAAAAAAAGAAATTCACTCAGAACACATCGTAAAGCTAAACAAATTAAAAGAATTTGACTTAAGAGGAAAAATTGAAACACATCATAAAATTATTTACAATTTGGCAAATATATATATAATATATATATATATATATATATATATATATATATATATATATATATATATATATATATATATATATATATATATATGTATATATGTATATATATATATATATATATATATATATATATATATATATATATATATTTATATATATATATATATATATATATATATATATATATATATATATATATATATATATATATATATATATATATATATATATATATATATATATATATATATATATATATAAATATATATATATATATATATATATATATATATATATATATATATAAATATATATATATATATATATATATTAGCGTATACGATGTAATGCTATATTTTACGGTCAAGTGTTGTCAATTCAAATGATTCTAATTGGGGAAACTAAAACCGGACTTGGGATCGGACCGAGGTATTACCAATTATAATCGAATAAATGAGAAGAACAAGCGCCGAAAAGGTTGATATATTTCACAGAGGGTACAAATAATCCTAATAAGAGCTTTTCTTCCCTCAAAAAGTGTTGGAGCGGAAGCATACTGAGCATTTTCAAAGCTTCGCTCTTTAAGCTTTTTAGATAGACCCTACATACGCTCTTTTCCCGAATGTCCGATTGGAGGTGCCCTGCTTATGCGTAGATTTTTTTTAAAGGGCAACACAAAAGTAAGATATTCTTTGTTTTGCTTTCACGTTCGCTTGAAGTATTGCATATTCCATATAGTCCTTTGGGGAATACTTTATATAAATACCTGGAATTGCTTGCGCGATAGATAAAGAGGATGATGACCGCACTAAGTGCCGCTCATTGGGACTCATGGGACATTTTGGTCAGGTCAAACAAATAAATGCAATTGCTGAGTTGAGGCGGTTCTTATTCTAGATTAATCATCTTTCCGTAACATGCAAAACTATAAACTACAATCACATCTTTTCCGCGCTAATTTCTAGTTGTTATGCTTTTGTAGGGATTATTTTTGCTTTAGTTTGATCGTGATTTTATATTCGTCTGGTTAGTTTTCCACTTGTATATATATATTTGTCCAACTTTATTGTTTTACTTTTGCATATTTTTACTCTGATGGTTTAATTCTCTCTTTTTACCTTTACAAGCACTTTAAGATTGTATTTCACCTCAAATTTTTCCGCTATAATGCTATTTTGTTTTTCACTAAACCTTGTCCTTCTTATCGTTATTTTATTTCATTCGAATCTTTTAAATGTTCTAATTTCTATCTATTCCATGTTATCACTAATCTTTTATTTCCGATTTTCCTTTAAGATACATGTACATGCTTATGATCCTATTTGATTATTTTATTTATTCTTTGTTCGACAGTTCGAGGCTTCGTGTTATAATAGCTAAGTGCAAAACCCAAGTCATCATATATAAGTGTTGAAAATCATATCAAATAAAGACCATCATAATCACTTACACAGCTTCAAGAAAGTTTCAAACGAAAAAAATACACTTGTTGGCCAGATAGTTGTTAAAGTTTGAACAAACAAATGCACCTAACTCATTGGAAGGGATTTAATTCGCGTAATACGGGCAGTGCTGCTTTAAGTATTGTTGTTCCATGGTTAATATCTGGTTTCTATCTGCCATCTGGGTGTAATGCAGGCTTTTGTTTTAACTTTTTAACTCAATAATTGTTTTACTTTAGTAACATGGTAAAACATAAACTTTATTTTTGATTGATGGTCAGTTGTTTACTAAGACAAATACAGACCATATAGTGAAGGAATTTGACTGATTTGTACAGAGTTGTCTTCTGTTGTATCAAATTTAAACACAAAACTCAAACCCAAGATTTGAAAAAAATTCAAATGCAAAAATGCTCACTTTAATTACTTTTTGTAGCTGAACATGAAGTAAACTTTCCGTTGTTATATACAATCGTTATTATATACATTAGTTGTATGTTTGCATGCAAACACTGTAATATGTCACGACGAAGGAAAAATACTTATATACGAATGCTACATTCTTTGCATGCAATATCTGAAAAACGTTTTATCTCCAGATCAAGCCTAGGAAGACGAAAAAATCTTCAATAATACGACTCAGATTGGATGAAAGATACTTATGACTTCGCTCCATCTCAAATTGCCTCCTGGCTCATCGTGTTAAGAAACTGCCTTCACGTATGTATATAGCTCGATAGAAAGAACGATTAAGGCCTAATGTTGTGTTTTCTAGTACGTCGATGCGCCTTCGTATCCAAGACTGTTATTCCATATGATTCAAGAAGTACACAATAAAAATAGCAACAGTTGTGAAGATGACTGCACTTATGCAAAATCCAATACATGCTAAACGCTGTGCTTGTCTGGAAGACTCCCTAGCTCCCTCGACATCTCCGTAAGATAATTTAGATGTCACCTGAAAGCAATGAGAAGAATATCTTAGATTTGAAATTTCAAACTTTATTATATTCAGGCCCTAGGTTCAATTTCTTTCAAAATAAAAAATAACAATACAATTTGCCATAAAATATCGATTTTCTGGTTTTTATTTTATTTCTATAAATCTTCTGCAATATCATCTTTTATGACAAGGAACATAAGAACATTTTTAATATTGTATGTTGATACAGTGGACCTTAAAAGTTTTAGAAATCCATTTGAAGTTAGGCACTGTTAATACAAGAGTACTGGGTATTCGGGAATGTGATTGAGATATGTATTTTTTGAGATAAGCCGAGAGAACGTTTACTAAAATCAAGGACACCCCACAAATTCCACAAAGGTCCTTGCTAAAATGGATCAGTGGTAATACCAAAATCTTGACAATTCCTACCGGCAGACCAGTGATTATACAATTTAAACATATTGATACATATCTGTTTGTCTGCTTATCTTTTTTTGAAATAATTGAGGACAAATTACGTACAAGCCATGTACCGCATTTACAACTTTGGTAGTCACTGAATAATTCGTTTTGGCACATGAGGTAATATTGCTTTTATTAACAATAGTAAACATGCAATCTAGATTTCCTCACCAGACCGGTTGCACTTTAGAAAGCACGCCCAAAGCCTTCAATAAGTAGACATCAAAGGCATTAGAGAAAATTTTGAACATCTGTGCTAAGTAAATTTTCTATACCAGTAATTTTCAAACAAATTTTATATTTGATATAGCATATCACAACATAAGATAAAATAACATAACATAACATAGCATAGCATAGTATAACATAACATGACATAACATAGTCCAACATAATATAAGGCTAAGAGGGTCAGCCACCCAAACTAGCACAACTACCACAAACGAAAAGTACAGAATAACTAAACAAAATCAAAGGCACCCAGTATTCATGAAGAACTTATCATGGAACTTATTACTGAACAGAAAAGGAGATAGCGACCTACTCAGGAACACCATTGAATCAATTCTTTTAGAGTAAAACAGCAGACATTTTTGATGACGTACCGGTATATGACCCAATTATATGTTAAGTTACCTCATTTGATTTTGATATTGCAAAAATTCCGAATGGTGAACAGCAGAAGAAAGTGACGAACATTGCAAATCCGCGGTAATTCTTTACTCTCGATCCGCTTTTCTTTGGCTTTGGGTTGTATTTCATACTTTCCAAAATGATATTCTCCTGCAATAGAAACAAGTTATTCAAAATATAAATATCTTAAAAAGGTTTCATAATCAATTATCTTTTCTTATAAACGTAAATGGACTGGCAAATGCAACAATTATGCAATAGCTTAATTGCTTTATAATGTACCAGAAAATATGCAATTACAAAAGTATCCCATCTGTTCCGCTTTTTTTTTTTTTTATTTAACAGCGTTGTGAAGTTCCAGGTCATGTTATGCACATTTATGATATACATATAGTTAGATCTCTGTATATTTTCATGTTAATCCATTGTTTTCATTATATATTCTTGGAAGGGGGTAGTTGAAAATCATAATGTAAGTGTAACATACATTTTCTTTATTTTCAGAAGGTAATATGAAGACAAAAAATGCAAAAACTTGAATCAAGATGTATACCATTTATCTGTGTGTGCATCACACGTTTTGCACATACAATTCAACACGCATATTTTCCTCATTCAAATACCATTCTATTCAAATTGCTAAGCTCTTTTCAACGATGGAAATACATTTTCTTAATTTTTGGGAATTGGGATAAAGGAAGATTTCTAGTTCACTCTCAGTTATATATTTGTGCATCAGGCGTTTTTCATATGTAACAAACTCCGCAAATTTTGTTTAGCTATAGCACAGACACTGAAGAAGCTACTATCACCAGTTCACACAATTCTAGTCAAAAGTGCATGCTCTGTTCAGGACCGCTTACTTTTTAACTGTACGTAGACCTTTAGCATCACAAATACGCAGCTTTTTATACACTAACCTCTCCTTCAACCAAACTGACAAACATCACACGTTTTTCATATAGCACACAACTAAATAAGCTATTTACATCATTCAAAGATTGATCTATTTCTTCAGCAAGAGAAAGATATTTTCCTCATTTTAGGAATTGAGATCAAGGTAGATTTTTAGCTCGCTCATACATCACACGTTTTTCATATATAACAAATGCAAACATTTTGTTTAGCTATAGCACTCATAATAACTAAGCTATTTTCATCTTTTAAAGGTTGATCTATTTCTTCAGCAAGAAAAAGACAGTTTCTTCATTTTCCGAAACATGTACTAGGTCACTTCCAGTTATATGTTCATACATCACACGTTTGTCAATTATAACAAAATCCGTAAATTTTGTTTAGCTGTAGCATAGACACTAAACATGTTATTATTATGATTTCATACTGGTCTACTAAAAGGTTTATGCTCTTTTCAGGACCGATTACTTTTTAGCTGTACGTAGACCTTTATCGTCGCTAATACGCAGTGCTATATGTACTAGTCTCTTCCTCAAACAAACTGACAAACGAAAGTGAAAAAATATCTTCCATATTTGGTAGCGTGGGTATTGAATTCCTTATAACTAGAGATTTTTTCTTTGCAAATAAGTAATTTTCCTTTTTAGTCTGCTATTACATTCAGAAAAGCGTTGAAAGAGAAAATGCAATGAATAAATTCACATTCAGTCATTAATCTATTTATTACATTTCTGAAATGCTCATATGTGTAAGATGAATGTCCTTGATATCTATAGGTTGCTATATTGTATGAAAGATGCCTAAAAATTTAGCAGATCAGTTATATGAATCATGGAAAAAGCACTTTCATTGTTTTAGTTATAGCTGATCAAAGTTTGACCAGTTTTAAATTCATGCAAATTTTGTTATGTATGAACGGGCAGACAGCTCCAAATCTTGATGTAATTCTCAACGTTTCCTGAATTTTATAGTTTGAAAATCAAGCAAAAAGTGTTTTACTGCTTGATGGAAAAAGCTTTCCAACACCAAAAAATTATGATAGACGTTTAGAATATCAAAGGAAATACCAAGGTCGCCCTGTAATATGTTACTAAATATAAATAAGGTATTGCGCCGAAATTGTCCTGAAATGAAAAAAAATGCTGTACAATGGTCAACGTTTAGTCGATTGCTATGAACATTTTTGTCAGTATCATGGGTTTTAATAGATTTTAAAGCAATTTAGCAAATGTTGCTTCTGCAAGTCCGCATTAAGTCCTTTAAATGACAGAAAATATTCAAATATATTTGCAACTTAGTGTAGAATGGTAGCAATGAAATACCTCCGTCAGACCAGTACGCCAACAACACAAAAATATATGGACAATTTTTCCAATTAGACGAACATGAAAACACCTAAAAACCGAATAACTAAATTGTTCAAAGCCTTGGACGCAATCTGGGTAGAGCATAAACAGGTATATATAACACATCCCTGGTAGTAATTTAATTGAACATTACCCAGAGCTTCAAAGCTTGTAAATCTGCTAACCAAACTGCCAAGGTTAGCTCTTCTGTTTTAGAATTAGATTTCTCTAGACGATGATAGGAATTTAGGGTGTGACCAGGAGAAGTAATTGATTGAACGAAAGATGGATGTGTTCCTACATTCTTGATTGAACCAGGCAGTTGATTAAACTGCGTTGCACAATAAAGTACCTGGGATATGCTAAAGTAACATATCCCCGTTTAAACTGACAACAGTTTTGTGAAAATTATAAGACCAGGGAAATGATTGGAACTCGCTCCCTGCTCTAATTTATCATAATGAGCATTGCTTCAAGGTGATAATGATGAAAACAATGATGAAGTGATAAATGAATTTATTAATTGTGAGAGAAAATTAATGTGCAATGAAATTTTAACCCAAAACGATAGATCAACAAGTACAAACAAAAAAGTAGTTTGGAAATCATGCCACTTTTTTGAAGAGTTGGCTTAAATGTATCATGAAAGTTCTGAACGAAAGTTATGGCACGAACGAACCATGCAATTGACATCGTGATGATTAATGTTGGAGTTTAAAGTGAAGCTATGATACAAAAATACCACCGATGAGCTACATATATTAACAATAGTGTTGATACCTCCTTGGTGATTTGATATGAATCTTATAATGTTCCGGCCTCCACTTCTGAATCTATGATTAATTGACTCGTATGTTTACAGAATAACCGTGGGAGATTCATTCTAAAATCTACACAGAAATATGGTTTATTAAGATTTTTTGAAATGATTCCTGAAACCGAAAATGTTTGTACACACCAAGCTGGTAATTGCTGAAATGTTTTGGCCCTGAATTAGATGAACACTGGATTATTACTCTAATCCTTTCAAGTTGTGTTCAGAGAACCTAGGAGGCGCGAAGATTTCTCTCTACGGGACTGTCATTTAACGTCCTTATCCAGTGGACGGTGACCACTCCCAATCTCTGTCTACTTTTGCATCTCCCTCTACATTATCTTAGCCAATGTGGGAAAATTGTGACAATCCACAAAAAAACAAATGCTATTTCAGCATTAGATCCTACTGTTTAAATGAACTATTTTCTGTTAGGGGGAGGGGTGGGTAGGGGGAGATGTAAATTAATCAGATACCAACATCCAGCAAAAAAAATAACTTAGAACACAACTTTTGATAGTCCCAACCACGTGGTCAACATAAATCGGCAAAAAAAGTCAACTTTGCATGTACTCTTGCGCTTGTGAAGGTTCAAGTTTAAAATTTTAAATATGACAGCATTCTTTTTGAGAACTGAAAAATGGTTTTATAAGCTGCTGTTCAGATGTTATTCTATCTCTAAAAGAATTCTGCTCTTCTCTCTCCAGTGGTGATTCACCAAGGCGTAAGTGGCAAAGTTGCATAGACTGGAAATATTTGAGGATAATGGCCAAATTAAGGTTACGTTTCAGAAAAGCGCCCAAAATGGTTCAATAAATTTCAAGGTTGCAGCGGGATTTCTTATCCTTCTGTATTCCAGTGGGCCATAAGAACACGGAAATGTAAAACGATTACCTGTCTTGACGACGATTTACGAATTGGCTGTGAATGATGGTAGACCGGTTCTTTGCCAAATAATTCATGTCGTGCTGAGTGATAAGAAAAATAAGAACTAAGAATATAGCAAAACACTTGAACTTAATAACAACTTCTTATAATGAAACATTGAAATCATTATTTAATTAGGGTTGAAAGCCGGGTATTAGATGTAAAGAGGGTGAAGATACATATCTAAAGTATTTTGAAGAGACACCCGTCCCTCCCCCTCTCCTCTCCTCCACCCTCGGAAAAAATCCCACGTTTTATGTTGATTTGTTCGGCCGACCGCCATAGGCCTTTTATAACTTAACGCAAACCGATTTTAAGCTGTTAGTAAATGCTGAACGAAACACAGCATTGGAAGCAAAAAGAATTATGTAATACATTCTTCCTCCCCATCCAAAACCTTGCCACTGAATACGCGAAATGGATATTGACATAAATAACACATACACAATTCAACGTCTCAGCAAAACACCGTAGTATTTAGCATATGATCAAGTTATACATAGGAACAAATGATAAGCCAGAGAGTTATATATCATCATGATGCTTTACATACTTCAGCTCATATTACATCCGCTCAAGCAAATCAATATGAAATTTTCTGAACGCATGGTTAAGTTTTGATGACCATATGTATTATGTGTGAGCCTAATACATGTCTAATATCTCTGTTGAAGTTGCTTACATGCAATATAAACAACAGTTTTATTAGATATTAAAAATGAAGTAGTTAAGCGAAAATTGTCGTCATGAAGAAACAAGTGAATGAGAAAAGAAATAGGCTCAAAACATGACATACAATACTAAGATATTTCAGATTTAATTGTAAATTGTTATTTCGTTTTCCACGTAACCTTTTGCTTGTTGGTAAAAGATTATCCTTAGAATTGACTTGCTTTCATCTCCCTTTTATGCGAGTGGATATATAGTCTTTTCATTCTCTTTTTCAATTGATAATTAATTTTTTCATATTTTTTGCTTCGTTATGTTTGAAGGACCACATCTACGCTAGCATACTTCTAGAATTCTAGAAAGTAAGAACCACACAATTATATTGTTAACATTGTCGGCAAATCCCCATAGAGGAAATTCAATCTCACAAGTTGAGTGTAGCTACTTTTTTACTTTAAAAATACACAAAACAGTTTTCACATTAAAAGGTACTTAAAGTCAATAACCCACCACCCCTGGATCCACTGATAACCTTTTTCAACATTTTTCTTATTAAGGTCAAATACGCTTATTCAATTTCTGAATCAACATCTAGGATGAGAAGAAACTGAACAATAGGAAATATAAAAAATTACTCAAACAAATTTTGGGCTGTCTTTTGCACATCTTAAAAAATTGTATAACTTTGATCAATGTTAACTTGAAAACGTATATGCTATTTTCATAACTCCAAGACAATTCTCAGAATGGTGTGTTCCTTTTTAATAAGGTTGTGAAACACAACATTTCTGTGGCTGCATATACACCTTTAAAAACGTTAAGAATATTTCAACATTGAAACTGTCGAAAAGATTTGTTCGCCATGAAACAAATTTGGAAGCACTTAATATATGAAATAAATTATGTGCATGTCTTGCGGAGAGTCATGTCGATGGCAGCTGCATTAAATGTTTTAATTTGTATGCCTTCATCATAATGTTAAAGACCTATAAACAATCTGGCTTTACATCATATTTCACGTTCAATGTTGAAAGATATATCATGTTTTCAGTGTAGTTGAACTACAGTAAGCGGATTTGCATTCAACTTATGTGTGCAGTGCAACATTTTTGTACATGAGATTTGACTTTTTGCATGGTTCTTTGTGCTTGCAAAAAGTGTATGGTTAATTAACTCTTATGCGAAAATATAAGAATGGATTACTATCTTAAATTATTACCAAACCTCAAGAAAGTTATGTTTTGTATTGACATACACTTAAGATCTATAATATATTTTATTTGTTTCCAAAAGCAAATCATAGAAATAATATCTGCGGAGATATCTAAACGGAAATCATTGTTCAATATCTTGCATATAATTTCCCCTATAGAAAGTTAAAAACACTATAAAATGTAACTAAAGTTTAATAAAAAGAGAAACGGGTGCTGGTTCAGTGTGGCATATAAATTTCTTTTACTTAAAGGCATCTTGTTGTTAGATTCATTAAATTAGGCTCCATCTTTTATCATTTAAGATCTCCTACTTTTTGGAGATGACAGTTTTGTGTTCCACCTACTTGAACCCATAATCAGAGCAATTTCCCTTTAATCTTCAAGAAAATATATCTAGAGGCCTAGTAAGTGATCTCCTTCATTTTTTCCACGTGACTGCAAGTAATCAAAGAATTCAGGTCAAGGTCAGGATTTTCTCAAAATTTCTCGAAATCTAAACGGCGAAATTCATTGAAGCAACACATTTTTTGTTCATTTACTCTTAAAGTATCCGAATACTTATATCTCACGTGGTAGTGAAGCCTGGAACAAAATTTCCCAACCCTTTTAAGTTTCACCCAGAAACTAAGTCAATGGGAGAACAAAGGGGCATTATGGGTAATATTGCGTAATGTGGTCTCAATAACCTTTCTATTTCCAGCTTCTTAAAGATATTTCATCTCTAACTTTTTAGAGATCTCCCTGACTGTTTATTCAAGTAATAAATAATACATAAGCTTGAGAATAACAATAAGAATACATAAGCTTTCAATCCTACTTCATTCAACGCAACTCTCTTTTACCTAGTTCTACTTCTATCTTAAAACTAAATATTTCCAGTGAAAGATGAAAACCAATCACGTTAAATTCTTAAGGGTTGAAAATTGCGGATTCTAAAGGTTAACAGGTACTTTTGCCGTTGATAAGAACCGTTCGAAAGGGAAACATATCTCATCTAAATACACTCATGAAACCTGATGCATATTGCTTAAAATATTAAATCATTTGACTTAACCTTTGAAGTAAAGTTAAGATCCACTTAACATCTTATAAATATACTTTTTGCTTTTTATGACTATCTGTTGTCCATCGTATACAAATGAGCTTTAATCATTTATTATTATTGATGCACGGAAATGTAGTGCCCGAACAACAACAAAAAGTGTGTGAAACGATGCCCTCCTCTAAGTTATCCTTACCGTGAATCTCTTCAAATAGCTACGGCATCTTCAATTTAAGGAGACATAAATTGAAGGTTCAAAAAGTGATCAAAGACTTAAAGGAATATTCCCGTGAATTTTCATTTTCATATGTATGATAGAAGACTAATAAAGAAACAATTCGGTGTGGAAATCATGTCGATATCTTTTCCGTTTAAGAGTTATTGCATTTCAAAAATTGCGCGAGTGTGTTGAAAGTGACCTTGCAGTGTAAAATATGATGCCATACTTGCAAAACCAGCACAAAGTTTTATGTATTTTTTTTAAATGATTCTTAATGATTGGAAAGATTTTTTTTTTAAATTAATTATTGAGATAAGGTATAGCATGCACTTTGCAAGAACACCAATCTGGTCATGTACCTCACACTCAAAATGAAAGGAAAATAAATTTTCATTTAATAGAAATACATACAGATTGATCTGAATTTGCAAGTATGACATACCACTTTACACTGCAAGGTGACTTTTTAAGATACTGGTGATATCTTTGAAATGCAATAGCTAATAACGGAATAAGATTTGAACATGGTTAATTGATATTTGCTTATTTAATAGTCCTTTATCATAGACGTGAAAATTATGCATGTATATTCATGCATAATCATGCATGAATATTCCTTTAACAATGGTATCTTGTCCCAGAAAATTTGATAATAAGTTTACCACTTAAAGAAACACATTCTAGTGACGTCACTTCCTGGATAGTTATTAATTGGCTTCTTAGTATTTGTGTGCATATTTTGATCAATTAATTGTGAAGCAGAATACACGACAAATGTACCAAACATATCAAATCTTACCTATTAAGCTCGTCGAAGGTAAATTTATCATTTATGGGTATGCTACTGGCCTTAGACAAGATTGTGTAAGAACAATGAATAAAGTTAGTTAGAAAATATGCACAACAACAAATTATTAATTGCTTTATATCGCTTAAGATAGCAAATCTTTGAGTAATAGCTTTCGTTCCATACAGTCATTGGTGTGCACCTACTTTGAATAACATAAGTATAAGCACAATTTTAAAAATCTTTAACTCAAGTATGTTGTATATTTTGATTTCCTTAATCACCTTCGTTTGGCCTCAAATTTCCTTTCACATTATTCATCTGGTTATTTTGGTTTACTTTTAATTTGTTGCGGAAATTACACTGTATCTTCATGGCAAAAATCCGGATTTTATCAACTTCGCTTTGCATGGAGATCCTTAGAAATTTAGTATTTAACATGTCATTAACCCTATTCTATATCTGAGATGCTGTCGTAACCCAATTCTCGTAGATTTTCAAAATAAAGTACTTGTAACTATGGTGAGGACTGTTATGTTACGTCTTTCGATGAGGCGTATACAAGGTAACAGACACAATATGAATGATAGCTCTGCTAACCGCAGTATACACTGTGTGCAATTTCTTAATCAGATTCACGCGTAGAAATAACAACACATTTCAATAACTACATACGCATCTTTAGCATTCTACTACCTATGATGTAAAATTACAAGAACATGGCTTTCCTTACCTGAGTTGGCTGATAATCCAATCATACTAGAACTTCAAAGGTACTGAAATATTAATGAAAATGGCTTCCAGGTTGAACAGGTATGTATTTGAACATCTGTATTAAGTGTGTATCCTTCACTATATTTGGTCTGCAGTCAATGTTTTGAATCACCGTTGCATAGGATGTTGTTACATCGCATGATATATATAAATTAGTTAACAAGTAGACGCGATTCAATTTTTGTCTGTTTGTATATATAGAAAATTGTTCCTATCACATACCAATTAAAGTCAATGTAAGTTGCGTCTCAAATTGTCTTGAAAGCTAGACAACCTTTTGACAAACTCCCAAAGGCGACGCAAAAGAGATTTTGTATCGGTTTAAGGCGGAATAGAAATTTGGGAGGAGAGCAACATTTTGTGTTTTGTTCAAAACACATGAATAAGATAATTAATCAAATCTTCACTTTTATTCCGTTTTTCGCATTTTGATTTTGAAACTTGAGAATATTGAGGGAAAAAATTGGTTATTAGAGTTTCTTTATACACGGAAAATGAACTAAAAGGTTTTAGTTTTTAGAAAATAGGAGATAACGAATAAAACTTTCGGTGAAATGTTTTAAAGAACCTCCATTTCGGATATGAGCTTTTTGAATATAATGTACCCTTAGTCCGTATATGTAAGCATTTAAAAAAGCTCCTAATGAAGAATTATTATTGTTGGGGAAACTATACTTGGATCCAATCAAAATGCCTACCACAATTTGGCACCGTGCATTTATTGAATGTGTTAAGTCTGAATCTAATTCATGTGTGTGGCAAACATGAGCGTTTTAAACTTGGACTCATTGGGGGTGTTAATCCTGGACCCATTGGGTGTGTTAAGCTAGTTCCTATCTTAAGCATGGACCCGCTTGGTGTGTTCAACCTGGCTGCCTGGACACGTTGGGTGTGTCGAACCTTGACTCATCGGGTGTATCAAACCTGGACTTAGTCGGTGTGTTAAACTGGACTTATTGGGTGTGCTAAACTTGGATTCATTAGGTGTGTCAAACCTTGACTCATTGGGTGTTTTAAACTTTGACTCAATGGGTGTGTTAATTTTAAGCTCATGGAGTGTGCAAACCTAGACTCATTCTGTTGGTCAAACTTGGACTCATCGGGTGTGTTAAACCTGTACGCATTGGGTGTTGGGTTTTGTTAAACTTGAACTCATTGGATGTTTATTGGATGTGTTAAATCCGGACTTCTTGGGTGTGCAAAATTTGGACTTATTAGCTGTGTCAAACTTTGACTAATTGGGTGTGTCAAACTTGGACTAATTGGGTGTGCTAAACCTTTACTCATCGGGTGTGCTTAACTTGGACTCATTAGGTGGGTCAAACTTGGACACATTTGATGTTTATTGGATGTGTTAAATCTGGACACATCGGGTGTGTCAAAGTTGGACTCATTAAATATCTTAAATATAAGCTCATTGGGTGTGCAATCCTAGACTCATTCGGTCAGTCAAAGGTGGACTCATTGGGTGTGTTAAATCTGAACTCATCGGGTGTGTCAAACCGGGACTAATTGTGTGTACTATCAGACCAGGGTTCATTAGGTAAGTTAAACATGAACTTATGGGAGTGTTAGACCTGGACTCTTTGGGTGTATTAAATCTGAACTCATTAGGTATGCCTAACTTGGACCCATTGGGTCGTCAAACATCGACTCATTGGGTGTTAAATCACAACTTATTGGGTGTGCAAACCTGGACTTATCTGGTGTGCTAAACTTGGACTCACTTGGTGCCTTAAACTTCCTCAAATTCAGTGAATCAATTCTAGACTCATGGTGGGTGTGTTAATTCTGGACTCAATTGGTGCGTCAAATCCGGACTCATTGGGTGTATCAAAGCTTCATACAGAAAGGCACTGTATCATCTATTGATTATGTGCGCCGATTCATACCTCTCAGTAATCCCAACATAAAAGCATAGTGTCTGTTTAAACTTACAAACCAAATATCACACGAACCAACTCAGCCAATTGGTTTTAATTTTAATGTATATCGCATATCTTGATGCCGCAATAAGCTCCATTAAGACCCCTTAGTCGATGCTAAGTCGGTATTATTTCAAAGTTAAGCACTACTTACCATGTAATGTTCTTAGAACTATTTACAACACTTCAATTCTTCCTCATCTTTCACATTGTTCCACCATTTGGTCAGGGAACTATTCATCTGATCTGACTAAACTAACAGTCTTTACAAAAGCAGGTTATTTGACATATTGTAAACGCACATCATCGTGCGAACACCATAAATTTATTTTCTTTAATAAAGCTTGTTAAATTATCTGATTTAATCCACTTGAATCTTGCTACTGTTGCTTTTAAAGTAACATAAGGGCTTGTACCGTCTTCATTCAATAGCTTCGTAGAACACAATTAACAGGTGCACAAAAGTTTGTTTACGTTATGTAGCTACATATAACTCATTTACTGGCAGTGAAAAACTAAACTTAAATAAATTGTTTTTCATTCATTCAAAAAGTATTTTACGAATTTAAATGATTATTTCCTGCTCAACTTTTGGTTGTACAAATTGTCAAGGACAGAAAAAAGGGAGTATCATTTTACAGATATCAGGTGGAGGAGAGCAGACGGGCAAAATCGATAACTGTAAATGCAAAGATTGAACACCAAGTTCCACCAGTAGAACTTAAGACTTTTCCCCTTACGACATGCTTCCTCCTCTCTAACAGAAGTCAATTCCCGTTTGCTATCATTTGGGGAAATGTGAACCATAGTCTTTTTAAGATACTAAAGAGGGGTATATGTCTCCCATTCCTTTGCATTGCTCCAAATGATGAATTTTGTTACCCTTTGAAAATATCCCTATGAATGTATTAATGAATCAACAAAATGGTGACCAATGATCGACTTATTTAGCCATTTAAGGGCCTGTAATTTAGAATAATTGAATCTGCCCACCGAAAAAGTTTCCTTTAAATTCTCTCCTTTGACAGTATATAGATGTGTCTCATATTCTTTTTATGTGCAGAGAATGTATCCTTTCTGCATGTCTTGCCCCCACACCAGATTTCTTAAAGTGAAATGTATTCATATTCAGCCTTTCTACTCAATTTGAGTGGCTCAAGGCAAACTGAGTTTCAGTTTAAATTGCAGACTCATTTCCACTGCGTTCACATGGGAAACCCAACTGAGGTGAATGGGTGTTACAATATAATGGATCATATTTAAGGGCTGTGTTGCAGAGTTTTTTATAATTACTTTTCCAAAAGTCTTTAAACTTTACTCATTAAGTTGGGCCCAGTTGGGAATATGTCAAGTATGATTTCCTCATGGGCTGTAATGGCAGCTTACCTTGATAAATATCATAAAGAAGTAAAGAAACTATTTTAGAAACGTCTACATTTATATATTTTTTGTTACAGGGAAGAAGAATGATGATCAGCTTTCTCCTGATTATGTTCCTTCAGTATTTTCTTTTGTATCATCCGCATCAAAGTGGAAGAAAATTGCTTCATATGAGCGATTCCAATAGAGACAGGGACAGGAAAGTAAAAAAAAAAGAAGAAGAAAAAACAGGAGTTTGAGCGATTAGTGGCTGCAGTTGCAATACTGCAGTCGGGTGAATGGGAGGATGAAGCAGTTGGGAACGATTCAAGAGCGTACTCAAGTAAGCAATGATGTTGTGATTGCTGAGTGTCAGAAACAGAGGTTACACATCAGTTACAAAAAAAAGTTCAATCTTTGTCATATGATGAAGATTCTTTTCGGGGAAATGATAAGAAAGTAAAAAACCTAAGAGGTTTGCTTTCGCTTCATAGCCTTTTTAAATACTAACTGGGGAGTAAATGCCTCCCCATTCCTTTTGATAACCCCCCTCTCTCCTCCCCCTCCTCTCCCTCCACTGGTAAGCCTTTTGACCCTAGGAAAATATCCCTATGAAATGAATATGTTAAGATAATAGATGATAAATTAAGGAGGAAAACAGTAATCATAGGAACGGCTGTGCACCGAGGCGTACGAGCGGTGGGGAAAGGGGGAAAAACTGCATGGGAGGATTTACTTTTCCGTTAAAA
The DNA here is from genome assembly GCA_020152595.1 of Chiridota heheva. Lineage (NCBI taxonomy): Eukaryota > Metazoa > Echinodermata > Holothuroidea > Apodida > Chiridotidae > Chiridota > Chiridota heheva. The sequence continues at coordinate 328,530 of JAIGNY010003708.1, read as the reverse complement.
AATGAAATAAAATCAATGCACATTTTGGTAAAATATATTGCAAATTTTGATTAAAATTTGATAATTTTCCCAAAAAAGAAGAAATTGTCCCGAAAATCTAATAAAATTATCCAAATATCAAGAAAATGTCCCGAAAAATGAATACAATTGCCCGAACAATTTCTCGACAATGAAGAAAATTGGCTAAAAAGTTTCCCGACAAATAAAAATTCACTAGAGGCAAAATCATCATTAAATTATTTGGACGATATTTAACCTTATAAATTCATTCCTACACTTTAATTCCTGAATATGTATTCTATACTGGTCTATTCCGCTAATACATTTCACTTACGGAATTTTACCGGTGAAGAGAGGAAAAGAGGGGGAAGGGGAGGGGGTGGGGAAGGGGGCTCACCCTGAGCTGCCACCACTGAAGACGCCACTGTGGAGAGAATATATCCCTTGTATATATTTTGTCACCCACTCCAGATTCCTTTCAATAGACTATGCTTCGTTTGCTGTACTGATGCCAATATTAGAGGATCATGCACATCAATCATTAAACACTTAGCTATAAATCGCTGTTTTTGTTGTCATTTAGATGTTGTACGTACTTAGATAAAGATTCTGATCCAAAATAACCCGTCATTTTGATTTCATGTGTCACATGTGTACTAGGACAGTGTGTGTAGGGTATATAATACGAGCGCCGGGTGCGCTTTTTTTTCTTCTGCAGACCAGAATTGCCATTACAGATTTTTGTTATAGCCAATCATATACAAGAATGACGATGACGTAATTAAATATGAATATTCATATACAACTTATGACATATCGTCTGCCAAAATAATTTGGGACTTAGTAATTCCATGATTGCGAGTAAATAACATTACTTTGCCGGAAAACAATTTAAAAAAATTGACACTACAGATATGGCACAATTTAAAATGTGCTACGAAGCGAATCCTTCTTTGAATATTGAGGAAGTAGTTAACAATATCTCGGTAAGTGGTGGTCTGAGTGAAGTTCTAACACTCGCTCCTTGTATGAAAATTAAGACATAATTTATAAAGTAGTAGTTAAGCGACTTTCCCTTGCATTAACACTTTATCTTGACACGTGTTGTAAGTACGGAGTTTTTGGTTAGTGTGTAAAAATCAAGGTGGGGCTTAGCGCATGTTGTAGGTACGAAGGTTTTGGTTAGTGTGTAAAAATCAAGGTGGGGCTTATTCGCAGGGCAGTGATAACATATACTCTAACCTAAAACCGTAGTCGTAATGAGTTTCAGACAAGGTGCTTAGAATTTTGACTACGACTTTGCCGCACTTTATGCCACACTATGATTTTATTTAAACTAAGCATCAGTTTAGAATAGGAAGTTCCATAAAACCAACAAGTAACAAGTAAAATAAGTCAACGTAGGCATAATAGCATTAGCCTATGCCTAATAATGACATAACATCTAACCCCCTATCACCACTATGTACTACATGCATACATTACATACTATACAGGCTATAGTATACAGTCTTATGTTATAGGACTAATGTTGTATATGAATATTCATATTTAATTACGTCATTGTCATTCTTGTATATGATTGGCTAAACAAATCTGTAATGGCAATTCTGGTTTGCAGAAAGAAAAAAAAGCGCGCGCCGGGTACCATTTGCGAATTGATCCGTCGCGTTCTTTTGCCGTCTATCCAACATGGCGTTGTGAACAAACAAAAAGTCATGCATCTCCACAGTATACCTTTTTAAACCGAGTTTAGCCGAACGTGAGGGTACTTTCAGTATAACGTCAGGGTACTTTAACCAATAAAAAGCCTGGAAATTTCTCTTTTTACTAACCATCCAATCAGCTGCAGGGAAAATTGTAAACAACAACAATACGCGCGCGTATTACCTTCATAAGCTTGTACGCACGTACATAATAGTACGATAAGTACATTACACGTACGTACGTACATAAACGTAATGTGAAATGTATAAGTTTTGTCAAAGTTTCAACTGCATGCTCTGCCTGGATAATTCTACTGTGATGGGGATTTTTATTGTCATATTCCAAGAGCATCCGAACTGTCTTCCATTCAGACTGTCGCAATTAAGGAATACGCGATAATTAGGTAAGATTTGAGGTTAAAACTTGACCTCACGTTTAGGCTTACGTTTATAACACTACGTTCAATGCATGTAGAACGGAAATTGGCCAAAATCGTTCAAATTTCAAAACGTTGATGTTCAGTTCGGAGAGCCTAATCAGAAAACGTGACGTCATTCGCCCTATACTACGTATAGGCCGAAGGCCGAAAGACGAAACTCCTATACCTACAATGTGATACTTTTTGGTTCGTTTTCCACCCATGCTGGTTCCAAGAGAGGGCAGCAGATATGTAGGTACATTGAAAATTTGAGTCAATAAAAAATAGGCAAACTGCGAATTTAACCTACAAAATCAAACTTAAAATTCTTTACTTTTTAAAATTATTATATTTATATTAGTTTTAATCATAACTTGTCTTTCTAACCAAGATTAACGTTCATTTTATTTCTAACAAGAAGACAAAAACAACGATTTCTTTTAACAGTGCATGCAGGACGGAAACACTTTAGCGCAGCATTAGATTGTAGACAAGCATGTATCGCACTTACTAACTTAGGCCTAACTGATAAGTATATTTTAAGAAAAATACTAGGCTATGCGAACAACTTTTCTAATAAAACTCTGACAAATATGGGCAACAATTTCAGTTTTATTTAGGAACCAGAAGAAGTTGCCTAAGCCTATCAAATCTTATTTTATTCAGACATATATGTAGCGATCGATTGCTTTCAAAATGCCTCGCCGGGGTAATTATAGGTCATTGTGTTGTCTAGCCAGGCTACAGTAAAGTTAGTGTAAGTTAGGCCTAACGTTACATTGTGTGTAATTATTTGCAATTTGATAGCATAACGCCTGTAAATGTACATTACCATGGTATTGACTTGAGAAAGCTTCAAGCCTTCAAGTTCCTCATCAATTTGTTAATTAGAATTTGTGACAACATACTCATTTCCAGCTTACAATATTACTTTTCATTTCTTTGCAATTTGTTGTTTACTTTAGCTGTTTTTTATTGAGGGATCATCTCCATTTTCCCACAGACTCAAGAAAGGTGGTTTCCAGATCATTTAGCCTATGCATGTTATAGTAGATTGGGATGGGGTTAGTTATTAGTCACATACTCACTGTTCACGTGCATTTACTATGGAAGATTTGTTATGTGTACACTAACAACATTTACTGGATTAGAATACATTGTACAGTAGGACCAATGTGTATCAATAAACGTCAGCAGTTATCAACAAAGAAAGAAAACGTCAGATAAATAAAGACAAAAGAAAATATTAGTAAATATCTGTCATGATAAAAAGGCCATGCTTGAAATGCAGCATTACAATTGTTAGCTAGGGTCGGGTGGGCATGAGACTAATATAGGTCTAGGTCTAATTAGTTTTATAGTTGGCATGTGCCTATCAACAAAACACCCATCAAACAAAGTCTAAACAGGCTGACCAACTGGCAGATAGGTGTGTATAAAACAAAGTAAAAGTAGGTTAAATGCCAGCTCGTTTAGATAGGTAGAGAAACACTAGATCAATTTGCTCACTTATTATTTTTAATTATATTTGAATAAACTATAAGTTTTTACTTTCATTCACATTTTTCTGTTCCACATCATTTACCAACAATTGCAGGCCTTAAATTCATAAAGTTTAACTTCAAAATATTCATAAAACCCCTTGGAATAGGCCTATATGTTGTATTGCAGCCTAATTACTTCTAATCCATAAATGCATTTTTGTTTAATTCTATGTGTATTACTTATTAAAGTTGCTTTTAATTTGTTTCAAAAGTTTTTCAAGCTTCAAGTTGGGAAGATGAAAAAAGCTCCACTTAAAAATGTTGCTGCATGGAATTTCTCTTATGATTGATAGGCAATCTTTAGTTTTGCTCTCATTTGTTTTTGCTTTGGTATCCAATGAACAAATTATATTACAGTGCAATAGTATTGCAACTTTTATGTTAATACCCTGCCCAAATGTTTTCTGATTCCAGGCACATGTATATTGAATTTCTGGGCAGTGGAATGTAATGTTATCAGATTATGAGGAAATGAAATGGTAATTTTAGTGTACCCTTTTTATACATACAAATTTGTCTGCCTGACCAAAAAAAAATAACACAAACCCCAAGACTGAAAATTCAACATCAAAACCAGCAGATCAGGTTTTTATTTGCAGTAAACAGACATGAAAAATCACACTTCAACATGTATTCTACTAGGCTTAGCTCAGTTGACTATAGGCCACACTTTGCAACCATGGGGATTTATATTTGTTAGACTGCATAGGAAGAACCTCAAGTTTGGTTGATTTATGTTTCTTTCGTAAAAACTTATATTGTGAAATAGTGTGGTATATCTATATCTACATCAGCATCACTTCACAAAGTTTGCTGATTTCAGCTAAAGCTGTAGTGATAAGTAGAGGACTTATGGCAGTATGGTCATTCACAGAAGATGTCTGATAAGGAAACTGTCAGGAATGTTTGTAAAGTTGATTACCAGTTGTTCTGCTGTTAAATTTAAATCTATACAGGTAATCATTGCAGTAAATCAAAATTGCGACGTCAAAGCTTGTTACTTATTTTTTGGTTAATTGGTTACCTCCACAATGAAGACCCAATTCCTCTATCGTAATAGTACATGAACATTTATAGGAATGATTTTTAAAAGTTAATGGCAAAATAATATGTGTTGATCTGTTCTAATCTGAAGCAAGTCATAGCCTAAATTCTTGTTAATGTTAGTCAAGTTCTAACTTGCATGCAGTCTTGCAAGAATGTAGCTATTAGTTATATCCCACAATACACTTTTTGACATGACTGGTGGCGTTCATGAGGCCGCAGACCAGTAAACAACAGCAATCCTACAATGTCAGCATACAGAAACGTGTTAAAGTGAGCAAGAATGTAGCCTTTTTGTAGGCCTAACGGCTAGGTCTGAAATTGAATAGGTTAAGTTGGTAACTTGAATTCTTCAGCCTTTTTTATACTACCCGATAATTTCGAGCCTAAACTAGGCTTCAATAGCCAAGCCTAGATCTTCCTTAGTTAATATTACATTGTAAATCTCTAGGACCACAGATGTCTGACTCCGTGCGCATTTGGCTAGCCTTTATAAAATTTAAAAAAAGGCTGATAGCAATTACCACGGAACGGAGGTGGCTAGGGCCGGCCTATCGCTAACATTAAATAGGCCTATGGTATTGGCTGACATTTACCAACTAGGCTAGGGCCTAGGCGTAATACATAATGGCTTCGATAAGGTTCGACAGTAATTCCTTTCAAATGCTTTAAACTTTTAATTTGTCATGTTCTGACGTAAAACAATGAGTAATAAACGCATTGACATCGTACCGTACCGGTATCGCGAAAAGCTACTGCACTGCACTGTGTGTGCATGGTTTATCATTTTTTTTCGCACTTGATCCATGGATGACGTCAAAATCAAAGTTGTTATATTAATGATTTCTAAGATTATTTGTTTATTGAACTAAAAGTGCACAAAAAGTAACGATACAATTTAATCGGATACAACAAACATTAAATCAACAATTTGCATAGAATACTTAAATTACACATTTCTTTGGTATGTTCTATTTTTGAAATGCTTAATTCTCTACTGCCCTCACTAGGAACCAAGATGGGTGGGCGACTTAAAAGAAATATCACTGATTTCACAACATTGTAGGTATAAGAGTTTCATCTCTCGTCCTTCGGCCTATACGTAGTATAGGGCGAATGACGGTACGCTTTATGGCCTAATGGTATGAAATTGCGAGTCTCGCATATATGTCGCGTGCATATGTGTGTGACGAACACACGCGGGTGGTAGCATAAATAAGATTCCCTCATACGAGTGTCTTGTGGTTTTTCCACACTTACATTCCTGATATTGTCAAGATTTGTGCACTTTCGAACGAAAATGAACTTCACCAGTGC